>OMLP01037079.1:0-15763 GCA_900302685.1 Spondyliosoma cantharus | reverse complement strand
ATATGAAAAAAATACAGGAATTTTCATCAGATGGCCTGAACAGCACTTTGCTGCACTGCTGCTATCTTGTAGACAATTAATCTGCACTGATCTTACCTTTTTTTGTGAATGTTACGAGTATGGCTTCTGTCTGTTTAAGAGATATTCTTTTGTTATCTTTTATTGCTTGCTTTTATTGTGCTGGGACCTGAGTACATGTTTTGTTCTATACGTCTAAACGTGAATTGAATGACAATAAACACACCTTTGAACCTTTTGAGCTCTCCATCTTAAAATGGAACATTCTAGCTTAATGTTAGCATAATTACATTAAGTAACTAACAATGAGTGATAAACAGCATATTCAACCTTTTATTCATCATCTGAAATCTTTTACAGCAAAACTAAACATCTTTCTTTTTTATTAAAAATGATTTATTAATAATAATAATAATAAGAGCAGCTCTACATCAGATTCCTGAGTGGTCCACACCCCCTTGCTTTGTAAATAGTCCATGTGCAGGGGCGTGGTCTGCTTCAGCACACTGAATGTGATTGATGGATCGCTGCGCATGCAGCCTCTGCATGCACAGTGTGTGTCAGGTAGACTTGAAATTAGATGAGTTAATTTGCCTCCTATATCGCAGCCCTGCGATGTGAATATTGCGCACACTTACATCTCGATGACGATGCTCAAACGATATATCGTGCAGCTCTATATTGGCCTATCATGAATCTCTCAGTAACGCTGTTAATCTTGTCTGATATGCGCTGCTATTGAAACTTATCTTAATGCAAAAAGGTATCTTTGGATTGTTCATAATTATTTAATCCCCAGTGTTGTTCATGTGTTTCAATTTGTTACTTCACCTTTCACAGGAGATTAGCCTCCTTAACAATTCAGGTGAAATTACTGAGCGATAACTGCATTAAAAGAAAATTTGCAAATACTGATGATCTATTAACCTTTTACGCCTTTATAAAGGTAATGGAAAACAATTGCTGGCGACAGGCTCACAGACTTACTGTTCATTATCAATTGTATACAAATCAGATTTAATCTGCAATTCAAAGACACCCCAAATGTTCTGCTTTTATGACACGCGGTTATACTACATCTACACTGCAAGACACACAATGATTAGTCGAATAATTTCACACAGCGATACAGAGAGATACTGGGAAAACCAGACCAGTGTGTGGTCAGCACACTAGTTGGCTCAGAGCTCATACTGTTCCGGAACAATTCTCACAATCAGCCATGTCTTCTTCTTCTCCATCAATGTCGATTATACAGTAATGCTGCTATCACAGTACACAAAAATTGCAACCACTATGAAAGCAGTAAAGAACCATGTCACATCAGCTGTAAACTTTGTAGCCACAGGCAGCTGCATAGGCACAATTGAAGGCTCTGTCCTCACTCACAATCAGTCAACAAATGTGATCAATCAATCAAGTGTTTCACAGTGAAAACAAGCAGGTCAGGAGATCTACTGATGTCTCCGGCCACCAGCACTACTATTCTGGGATGTTTGATGAACGTGGGCGCCCACATCAGTAAGTCCTTGAGCAGCACACACTCTTTGGAGGAACTTCATAAATATGGGCACTGCTCTGCAGTGGAAACCCTGGCTGGGCTCAGCGGTCAGCCAGCTGCTTGACTGAATGTAATAATTGTGATGCAGCAGTGGGTGTTCTATTCAGACAAGGAAATGAGAGTATAAGCGAGCGTGAGTCCAACGGATCCAGCTCTGCAGCTGTGGAGGCCGACCCACTGAGAGGAGCCAGCACTGTGAAATACTGCGAATTCAACTGGACTCGAGTCTTTTTCCTCGCAGACCACCTGCAAACAGCAGAAGCTGTTTTTGTCCGTTTGAGGCCTGCAGGCTTCAATTGTACATTTTATTTTTCTTAATCCACTAAATATTTTTCTGACACAAGTATTTTCTACATTTTCTTTCCAGTCTGACATCTTCAGTAGTATGAATATTGGTAAACAACAACACTACTGTCTGAACACTATAGAAAGTTTAATGTAAATATTTAGTTTTTGCATCTCTGTAGTGCACAACAGTATCTGTATCAGATCTCTGTAGTGCACAACAGGAGACAGCGTAAGATTTGTTGTGCATCTGAGAAAATCTGGCAAAGAAAATAACTATGTTTAGGAAGTGTGGAACATCACCACTACATTCTCATCGTACTTGATGGTGCAGGCTGCTCTGCATGAGCTTAATCAATGTGATTAAGTAAGGCAAGACAATTTTCCCAACCCTTGCTGCACTCACAGGCCAAAACACTTAACATATGTAACCCCAACGCATTCCATTATCTATTATTGTTTTACGCAACCTCAAACCAAACTCTATTAAAAAATACTGTGAATAAGTGATGTCAGCGAAGGCGTATAGTTCATACCAAGTCACTGTAAGGTTCCGTCAGTACTGTGGTCGTCTGCTTAATTCGGCATACGTATCTACAACAATATGTCAACATATGTACATGTAATGCGAACTTTAGATTTCGTTCGAAGTGCTCTCTACCGCACCCAGCACTGCCTATTTTGGATAGAAAAGGCAGTAAGAATAGCACCGAGGACATGTTTTAAGTTGAATAGAATTGAAAGACGTTCTGCTTGGTGGCCCAGTCGTATGCCGAGTGAAAGAGTTGCCTCTTAAGATTCCTAAAATGCCTTAGGTGATCTTCACAGTGTGTAATCTTCTGCGTTTGTTGATAATCAAGCAGATTTGTGATACAGTTCAGCGCGACGTTCCCCTGAGGGCGGCACATAACGGCGCTATCTGTCAACATACATCCCCGGCTAAATGTGTTTATTTGACATGGGCTCAGTTCGCATGTGATTATATCAGCAGAGATCATTTTGCAGTCTTGATAGCTAACATGCCCAACACTGGCAATTATGTAACCGCACTGAAAGGGAAGAGTAGCTATGTTAAGGCTAAGAAAATGACGTATTACGGTTATTCAAAAGCCCCTGCTAAAAATGTGCGTTTAATTGTCGCAGCTCCTGGGCTAAAAGGAAGGAGAGGAGAGGAGAGGAGAGGAGAGGACAGGAGACGAGAGGGACATTACCACGCCACCACAGCGTCAGAAAACCTACCTAATGCTGCGGATACGGCGCAGGAGACTCGGGGTCGTCGGTCAGAGAACCTCCAATGAATCCAGCGCCAATGTCCGGACAGTCGTGCCGGCCTCCGGAGTCACTTTCCGGGCATTTTCTGTGGACATAGACCGTGTCAGTCGCACGGTGTCCAGGCTTGTTGCTCTGGTAGACTGGAGGTGAGATCAAGCAGACTGCTACAACTGGACTGATCTACTGGTGTTGAAAGACGAGCTGTGATTAGTCTATAATTTAGAGGGGGGGGGTTGTGTGTCAGAGCCGCTGATTGGTTGATGCGGCGTAGGGCGGAACTACTGTAGATTTAAAAGCGCAGAACATTTATAGAGACTTATTTCAGACTGAGCAGTATTGTATTGAATTGAACTCAAAAGGTGCACTGTGTAGTGTCGGGGGGTACATTTTAAGAAAAGAGAACAAGAGAAAAATGGAAGTAAAACATCCATTATGATTGAGTCATGACTGGATAAGCAGAAGAAACACACTGTCCTCAAAGGGCAGCACAATTTCACTGTTATGCTTTGCTGATATTTGCAGGGGCCCTTCTAAGTAGCCACCTCCATAGCTTCAAACAGACCTAATTCCTCTCTGATGACAGCTTGTTTATAATGGAAATATGTCAAATACATATTTTGGTCTTATTTCTATTGAAAATATGAACCGTCACTTCAAATGTGTTTTCCAAATCTACATAGTGCACCTTTAATCAATCACTTCTGTATATATTCATTTTATTTTTGAATACACCAGAAATTATCCAAATGTGAAACAAAGTAGCCGTCAATTCCCTGCATCTACAACCATCTGACTCCAAGAAGATGTACTGTTTTTTAGAAAAGTGCCTGGTGTTACATATTATTGCTTGCTTTAACCAGTAAAGATGTTTCCACACTGTGTCCTTTTTCAATTCTAGGGTTGCTCTACATGGTTTCTGAATAGTTATGATGATTCATCTTTAGAATATGTTTCTGTATTTTTCTGCTCACTCTTAATTACAATAAATGTTTTTGTATTTTTGGCATTATGTTTGGCATTTGGATTTGCAATTACTGGACTGAATGGCTGGAGCCACGTGATGATAATAGAATCACTTAAGTTTGCATGTCTGAGGTTAGCCTCAGCTGTTGCTCCCCACCTGAATAGCATAACCACAAAACTCACGTGAACTTGATAAGCTTAACTTGTTAATGACAATCTGTATTTGTAGCATTGTAGTGCAATGCTTGTAGATGGTGAGTTGCACATGAGAGACCATATAGAGTGTAAGTGGAAGGAATTATTGCAGTAGAAATTAATACAAATCTTAAAATCATGACTGAGTTAAGCTGCTACGGGGCCTGGGCAAAAATGACCTGCCGGGCCCAACATGACTCACCTACACCTTCGACTTTGCTGCTTAAGTCAGCGTTCTGCTACATCCAATACAGAAGATCACATTTAAGAAAACACAAGATAGCAGAGAAAAAATCAGAGTCAAACACCATCAGGAGATATTTTAATGTTCTGAAATCTGAATTAATACTGACTCCGAAATGTATGCAGCAAGTCTTTGATAACTTATACAATGAAAAATGACTCATGACTATACTGTATATTATGTTAACGGCTCTCTGTGAAGGAACTGTTCCTTTTCATAAGCTACAGGATTTGATGTCTCTTTTAATTCATATTTGTAGTGAAGCAGTCGCTGTGTCCCATGGAGGATAGCCTCGCAACAAGCAAACATGTTTGCCTGAAGGTCAGAGAAAGACTGAGGCAGCAGGACTAAAAGCACATCAGGTCCAGAGGGTAAGGGAAGGCAGATCAGGCCTCTCACCAAGATGATGATTGCATTTCTTGTTCTTGTCAGAAATATTTCTCATAGCATTGGAAGCTTTGAAGGCAATGACAAAGAAAATATGGGCAGTGATCAATGATGCCATTATAGTGGATGCTCTGGTTTCAGTCACAGTGAACGGTCAGCAGAGACCAGCACTCAGCATCTCCAGCAGAGTTCAAAAGTGCATGTTAACTGATATGAACAGACACAGAAGAGCGAGAACAAATATTATTACATTGTGGGGTTTTTGAAGGCTGATATTTAGAATATGAAATAAACTTTTTATTTCTCCAAGGTGACAAGAACTTTGTCTTGTCCTCAAAACTAATGCACAATAGCATTTCCATCATTACCGGACACCACATCTTCATTTCCACCCTCACACTGTTGGCTTTACAACCACTTATATGTCTAAAAAATACAAACATTGTTAACAAAGAGATTACTGAAAGAAAACAAAAAGGAACAGATATGATCAAGTAGGAGCCTCCATCAAATCAGATGACCGGATATCTGATACTTATTTAAATATTCAAAAATATATTGATTAATTCGGACCAAATATCTGGGCAGTCCATGGACAGTTGACACCTTTCGGCCATTAAATTAGATGCTCAGTGTCATACAGTGTTGATTGCAACAGCACTGAGTGGTTTGATTTGATGATATGGTTTAACCAACACTGATATTTCCCACAAGACTCATTTACATCAGAGCAGTAACAATGCATGTGGAAATGAGAGATGACTGCAAGCCTTTGAGATGTGGCCAGTAACGCGGACCCTCACACTGCCACAGACTTCTTCTTGTAATTCTGAGGGTCAAGATTCCCCTCATTCAAGGTGGTATAACTCATCATCCATTGAAGGCCTATAGAGGTAGATGAGGGCAAAAATAGCTGCTGCCACAATGCACTCCCTGTAGACTTTTACTCATGGGTCTGCTGGAGTGTGAGAACGGATGGGAGTCATGAAAAAATGGGAGGAAATGTGTGCTGTCCAACAATGCCCATCTCCTGTGGGAGGAGGTGCAAAGGTCAAGGTGCTGAGTTAAGGAATCACTTATAGAACAGTAAAATTAACTGACCACAGAGTTTGTAGTTTTAGAAATAAAGTAAATGTAAGTGCACTGTATCGTGGGGAAAAATGGGATGAAAGGATAAAAAACAATTGAAATGTTTCATCTCCGTGCGTCCTGCAAACGTTTTAGCTGTTTTGTGGATTTAATGCTTAGAAGCTACAAACTCAGTTTCCTCCTTCAAATCTCCTCTTAAAACTATTTTTTATCAAACGATTTAGGTAAATGCACAGTATGTAATTTCTGCCATCATGCATCTCTCAATCAAAACAAAACAAATGTAAAGAAAAGATCTTGGGAGTTGTTGTCTTCATTGTTAATTACTAATGAAAATCTATTTATGTGTCTTAGACTGTAATGTTGACAAAGCAATGTTTTTTTTAAGTTTAAGAGTTAAAAAAAGGTCAATATTACCTTTAGTCACATCCACCCACTGCCTTCCTCACTATCTGACTCTCTCCTGGAAGTTACAGCAACGAGCAACCAAATTAAACTTACTGCCACCTTGAATAATATTACAGATTTCTCTGTTTCAGTATTGTCAGAAAATTGGAGAAAATGTAAGTAACAACTCAACAAAATAAACGACAAAGGTCTAGTCATTTTTATACACTTTGTTGTAGGAATGTGACTTATAATGGAGAGGATTATTGTCAGGTGTTGGTGTTTTTTGACTTCTCCAGTGTTTTCAATACAATACATCCAACACTTCTTAGGGAGAAACTGCATGGACCACAGACTTTCTCACCAACAGACCCCACTCAAGGACTGTGTCTCAGATGTGGTATTAAGTGGTAGGGGGGGCCCCTCAGGGTACGGTTCTTTCTCCCTTCCTTTTCACCCTCTACACATCGGATTTCATGCACAACACCATGAATTGTGACCTCCAAAAGTTCTCCAATGATACAGCCATTGTTGGATGTGTGTCTGAGGGAAACGAACAGGAATATAAGGGGGTCGTCAACGACTTTGAATGCAACAACCTGCATATGATCACCAGTAAAACAAAGGAGATGGTGATCAACTTCCATAGGAAGACACCACAGATCACACCAGTGAACATCCAGGGTTTGGACATAGAGCTGTTGCCCACCACCTTCAATATAAATTAATGTTTGACTCCAAGCCCATGTTCTGTAATGTATTTTACTTTTAGAGTTGGTATCCGATACACCCCGTAGTTAACTGCCAGTGTTTACTCAGAGTAACAACACAAACATGGTAACCCAACTTTAGGTTAGATTTTAGGTTAGCAGCTTCTTCCTGCTTCCAGTCTGTGTCTTTAGCTATAGGTTTGACATATTTCAGACATTCTCTTACCTTGATGTAGAGAAGATTGAAATAGATCCCCTCCCCTTGTCCTTTTCCTTTCAGCTGCTAATATCAAACAAACCACATAAATAAAAAAAAAACTCTCTCATGTTTGTATTTTTTTAGCTGACTGATCCGATGCAAGTCCATCACAGTCTACTTACTTGCAAGTGTTTTGGGATATTGTGAGGTTGATAACATAGCAAGATGAGTTGTTACATTCATCAATGTTTTTTTTTAACCTGGGAGAAAAATCACTTTGTGTTTTCTAGAAAGAATGCAGCCTTGATTGACAGAGTAATTCTCTGGCCTCGCCCTGACTGGTGTCTGTGTCAGTGTTGCTATTTTGCAGTCCAGATTTCTCTTGGCAGAGATATTCCAACAAAGAGCAATCAACCCTGCTCTCTCCTAAATGTAAGAAAGATGGGTCCTTTTTCTTCGTACACTGTGATTAAATTAAATTAATTTGATTTCTCGACGAGAACTGTTTTATCCCTACACACTTTAATCTGCTCATCAAAGGCAAAAGCCATAAAAAAAAAAACACTGGATCCCAATTCTGATTTATTTCCGTTGCACCACAACAACAACATGACCATGATGAGCCACGCTGATTAGAACTAGTAAATCAAAGATGCAAGGGTAATTCTTCACTAATGAAAGCACATACTCTGTTGTGCAAATGGATATCAGCATAGGTCAACGCAAAGTCTTGTTTCTTTCCATCTGTAACAGATCAGGATCTTAGTGATCATGTTACTATTTATTTCCTTCAGATGGCAGGTTCATCTGTTTTTTAAGTTATGGCTTGCACAATCATTTTTATTGTGCCATCCACTTCTTCCTATACATATTGTAACATCAGCAAAATTATATTCTAATCATCTGTCATAAAGCAATTTCCTTATTTCTGAAGATTCATACGACAACAAAGAAGGCTCATTGTTGTTGCACATAGTTAACATGTTTTTACTTACTTACTTTAAACGATGAAGCTAACTGGCAGTGGTGTCCTGAAAGCATCCAGCCACAGTAACTGTCCTACAACACACATCATCACACAGATGTATATAATACACATATATTCATTAACAAGACCAAGGGCTCTATCTTATGCTCAGCGCATAACTGTAACCGCTAAAGGACGCATTATTCAGACAGTAAAATGGGCCTATACAGGCGGATTCACAACATGCATACGCTCTGATTTCATGATAAGAGAGGCTCCGATTTTGATGTAAAATCTGAGAGTTCAAAAAGTAACCAAAGCTGTCATTTAAATGTTGTGCAGTCAAAAGTACAATATTTTCCTCTGAACTGTAGAGGAGTAGAAGTAGAAGTAGACTGAAATGGAAATAATTATAGCTGAGTAAATGTACTGCTAATATGCAACTTTAGAATCCAGTGGAGATGTCAAAGACTCTACAAGTGTGCACTGTATGGATTACTAAACATCCTGCAGAATAACCCAAAGATGAGGTTGGACAGTGAGAGAGGCTTCCACATGGACAAAAGCCTTTGATCCAGTGATTCCTCTGGTATCAGTGTCTGACAATCTGTCTCCATGTGCCTTCCTGGCAGGATGTGGCTGAGACCCTGCTCAGAGCCACTTGAACCTTGAGCCTTGAGTTCCAGCACCAGTGTCATTTAAAACGAACAGTCAATCTAAATGTAACTATTGCATTAATTGTTATATCATGTAACATCTTGCTGTGTACTAATACTGCTACCAAATTAACCAGTACCTGATCAGTAAAACTTTGTCTCTTTTTCAAGTCTGTTGCTATGTAACAAATAATTATAACATTACCTTTGATAATGTTTCTTTCATTATTATTGTATGTAGTATGTATATTATGTATTGATATGTGACAAATTAAAGGAAACACTAACAAGTTTTTAGGTTTAGAAGAGCTTCAGTGTTCCTCACCATGTGATTCCCGCTGTGTGTGGAACTCTACTTGGGGGATGAACACACTTCTCTCAAGTATAATTTCTAATGTAGTGCTTTGATGCGTATTGGAGAGAACTGTCTAAGGTCGAGTTCACACCTATTATGTAGCTCCCTCATGATTTGCTTTGATGATTTGATTTCCTTTTTTTTTTGCACAAACTGGTAAATTTTCATACCCATATTTATAATTTATTAACAACAACACACTGCCACACTGCTTACCATTACACTGTTCACAGTGTAAAATATTATGTATATAAAATGTATATGAGTCTATTTCTATTTCTTTCCTTTTTATTAAATTGTTTATTTTTTACTATTATTATTGTTTATTGCAATATTCCTGTCCTTTGGCTGCTGTGACAAAGAAATGTCCCTGTTTGCGGGACAAGTAAAGGAATTCTGATTCTGATTCTGATGAAAAGGACCCCGCCAATGAAGCAGCATGGCACGAACTCAGAGAACTGATGAAGTTGAACCTAGCTAAAATATTGCAGCACCACAGCACTGTGTTATCAGCCTTGTCTTATCCAAAAAGTGCATGCCCATGTTCCTAGTTGATTATTTTGTGTTACATTGGGAGATCGTCATGATGAAAAATAAAATGATGTCTTGAGAGAAAAAAATCGAAATAGTAGAAATTAGTGATGGAGTGATGAAGGAAGTCCAATACAGTTACCTCAACCACCTCGATCTTGCTTCTATAAAGGTAGTTGTCCTGGCCAAATATCCAACTAAGATCTCAGCCCGATGATCTCACCATGGACTGGAAACAGGAAACACAACTTCCAAAGCTGCAGAAAGCTCTACAACTCTTTGGCTTGTCCAGAAACAGAACGGCTTCAGCTCAGGAAATCCCACAAAAATGCAAAAGATGCCACATTTATCCATCCAGGCTCAACCGCAGAACAGTGGAGCTGTTTTAGCTGGGCACACAACCCTGTTGCACTGCCCACAGGCAAGACAGTGTGATTGCTGTTCAGATTCATTTGGGATAGTTAGGCGCCAGGCTTTATCTACTTCCTGTCATGCCAAACTGATGCCATGTTCTCATGATGGTTTCACTTGTCCTGGAATTGTTGGAAAGGTTCCTGAGATACTGATATATTTTGCTGGCTGTGTTACTAACTTACCCCTCTTCTTGTGCACACTAAAGGCAAGGCCCTAAGATTTGATTAATTTGACATGAATGAATTGGAGGCAAGAGAGGAAAGAAAGAAAGAAAGAAAGAAAGAAAGAAAGAAAGAAAGAAAGAAAGAAAGAAAGAAAGAAGGCCATGTACAGTCTGAGCTGTTTGACCAAAGTTGTCTAAAGTTGTGCCTCCTTTCTTCAGAGCCCCTGAGGTTTTTCTGTCCCAATTAGCAGCGGTGCATCTGTGCTGACTAGTCAACAGCTTTTCAACTCCTGCCAGCAAAGGAAGCCAAAAAATGGGAGAAGGAACTCTTGGCCTAAATTCCCAACTATTCAGTGTCTAACAAGGTGAAGTGGCATGCATTAAATACAAAGAGGAAAACAAGTCTGTGTCGCCAAGCTGGTTGGCCTCCATGGGACTGTGGAGGAAGACAAAGAAATGAAATCTGCACTACTTCCACTCCTTTTCAGCTTGGAGACAATAAGGCTGAATTTAATACCAGGTGGGATCTGCTTGTGCCATTAGAAGCTGGTATGATTTCCAATATGAAAGACACCCAATAAATACCTGAGTAGAAGAAGTGTCACTTTGCTCAAGATTTCCTGCCCATAAAACTACAGTATTTATTTTTAAAAGCAATAATTCAACCTTCTGGAAAATAATGTTATTAGTGTACTTTCTGAGGGTGAAATGGAAGGATTGATGTAAATGTCTGTGCCTTAGAGGGGAATTCCAGTATTTTTCAACCTGGGCCTTGTATTTATATGTTCTGGTGTGCCGTCATCTGGCAGCCGTGACAGGGCTGCAATGGTTGCAATCCTTTGAGGTAACTCCATCTGTCGTCCATCCACTAAACATGCTTGTATCTTTCCCCAACAGGCTGAGGTTGATATTCTAAGTGTCTGACAATATTATCAACAGAGATAGATCTATTTTTATAAAATAAGGAAATTATTTTTTGTTCCCAGAAACACAAGCCTCGCTCCAGCAAAAGTCTCACACTGACTTGGTATAACTGTGATGGTTGGAGTTGCCCCATAGGATTATGTTGCAGTCACTGCAGCTGTGTCACTGCTGCCAGCTGAGGTGATCTACTGGACCAGCTCCGAAACTTTCAGTAAGTATGAATCACCTACACATGAAAATATGTAAACAAGGGCCCTGGTTTAAAAATACTAGAATTCCCCTTTAAATATGGAGCTAAGTGTCAGAATCTGATTAGCTTAGCATGAAGATGAAACAGGAAAACATCCAGCTTTGATTTGTCTGCAGTTAGGAAAAAATATGCTAAAGAACACCTAAAGCTGTCTCCTTTACATAATGTAATAATGGAACATAATTTTAATGAATGACACTGCCTTAGTTTCAGGGTCCTAGTATTGTGCACGTTCATTCACTATTGGCGTGATTTTCAGGTAAACAAAGAACTAAGCCACTGATAACATTATTAGTAACACCTGTGCTTCGCCATGATAAGTCAAAATGTCTACTATGGACAAGGCCTATGTTGCATACTGTTGGTTAGCCAAACAAGCATGTAACTAGCACATAACTCTCTCTATAACTTTAAAATGACTTATTTTACATCAATCTTAAACAGACTACCTGTGTCCATGCCTCCGATCTTTATGCTTAGCTCCAAGACCAAAATTACAAACGACTAGTGACACATCGGTTATTGCTTTATTTCCCAAGAGTAGGACTGATATGACTCTGTACACCAAACATAAAGCCAGCGCCAGCAGGCCATGGAAGCACAGGGAACCAGCAAACTTTGACTGATCATGTTTAATCATGTGTGTTTAATCCAACAAACTAAAGTCTAAAAGCTTGGTTTTACAGGGGGTTATCTTTTCGGCTAGGCTCAATTTCTTTTTTACTTTGAACAGCCATGCTAGCTAGCCCCTTTTCCCCTGCTTCCAGTCTTATTGCTAAGCCAAGCTAATGCCCGCTGCCACCTGCATATTTAATGAATGTAACTTACTCCCAAATGTAAAAATGCTTCACTGCTCTGCAGATTTTATCAACAACAACAGCTAATGTGCAGTAAGCAGTAGCCTACTCAACAAGATGAGCAGCCTCAACTGTAATTAGTTATTAGTGAGTTATCCCTCACAATCTGCCAGGGCTAACTGATGTAACTGTATGCCTGATGATCCCCTTCAATAATAATCACACTACGGCAACAGAGTTAATGCAAATCTCTACTGAAGCTAAGACTGTGTTGTGAAGAAAATCCGTTTCTCTCTGTCTCTCTCTCTCTCTCTCACACACACACACACACACACACACACACACAGTGAATTAGCAGGCTGTCATCTAGGGTGAAGTGCCAGGCTTGTGAGTCTGGTCAGGTTTGATTCCACAGTAAGCTGCTGGTCAGGGGTCTGTCCTTTGTTTGGGCAGATGGTGAAGGGGGGTGGGTAAAGACATGGATGAGTGATGAATATTGACTCAATGAGCCAGCAGTATTCCAGTTCTAAAATCCACACATTTCATCTGTCAGAGCGAGCTCATACAGTGACACAGTCAGCAAAAAACAATTTTTAGTTTAGAAACAAATGTGTGTTTGGAAAGGGGGAAATCAAGGGCACTCAACAATAACATTAGAATTTATTTTTTTTAAGTTGAAAGATGAAATGCATAGTGATTACTCGTGTGGCAGTGATGACCTTTTGAGAAAAGATTCTCCTTTTGTTTTTCTCCTGCTTGAACTGAACAGAGATTATTTGTTTCTAATTCAGAGAGACTTGTTTCACAAATGAACAACACAAAGTTTTGACAATTATCAAGCTGCATTTTACAATTTCTACTGTATGATAGGCTAGTGCTCACAGGGTGGTGATAACCATGTGTTACAAACGCGAATGAAACCAAAAAAAAAGAATACATATCAAAGTTTACGCTGACAACGGAAGAGAAAACACCTGCTGGTGACATCACTAATTAGGGCAAGGCCACCCCTCTAACCTGCCAGCTCTGAACACCCCTCACATCACCGCTCTCAGGGCCTGACTGTAAATTAGTTTGGATCCTGAATTGTATGTTTGGAAATGTGGTGTCAAGCAGCCCCTCATGATGCATTATTCAGGCTAAGGTTGGTAAGTCATTTTCTGCTCTATTGACATCCTGATAGCAATAAACAAATCAAATACTCTGACAAATAAAAAGAAAATCCAATATCTGTCACTCTCACAGGCCTCTAATGTAAGCCCATCTAATTGTTTCATTTGGCCTGTACGAAAAGACAGAACAGGCTGCCTTTCTGTCTACCTACATACCTGTTTACTCTGCTCATGTACTCATGGGACATGACTGGAGTCTTCCACGAGGCTTGGTGGAAATATTGCTAGAACCATTAGTAAGGTACAAGTCGCACAAGAATGACAGAGAAAGTGTAGGCAAAATGTTCTCACAACTGACATGTTAGTTTGGCAGTGGTGAGTACCGACAATAATGTTTGTAGTTTACAGTCAGTGTGATAACGTTAGGTGTTTTCTTACATGGGAGTGAGTCATGAGGTAGTTGAATATGGTTAGCGATGAAAACGATGTGCTGTGTTCACAGCCTCTGAGCCTGTTCTTCAGCAGCTAACTCAGTAGCACACTGACAAAAATTGTATCCAATGTTTTACAGTCACTTTTTTGAAATAGGAAGCTTGTTTTGCCAGTGTGCATCACTTGACGTCGTATGTTAAGTTGGCTTCGAAGCCTGACGCTCTTCCTGGGGGTTTGAGTCAGGTAGTGCATGTGTTTTGGAGAAGTGTCTTGGAGGGAGGGCTGGAGTGAGGGTAGGATTTCTCTGGTTGGATACTTTCAAAACTTGACTTGCTCTTGCTGGTTTCAATCACAACAGCACTATCGCTATTGGATCATAAAACTCAGACTAATCTGCTCCGTCCGATCTTTGATGGATGCTCGCACATAATCATTGTGCATGGACTAAAGTCAGTTTCAATTAATTTATGGGTCAAGTAAGTCCATATACCGAGCAGCTGAGGTGCTATTTGTTCCCACACTAAACAGTATGTCTTCCTAATGAATGCCTGAGAGAACACCAGTCTTTCTAGCACTGCTTAAGTTGCTGTTAGAAATGCTTCTCATCTCCTCTCACTCCCATCACAGTAGAAGCACCCTAATGCTTCTCCTCATTAGCCTGTAAGTCTATGGTAGTGATACTTCTCACTGGCAATGACTGCCATAAGAGCACAATTCACTCTAATGTGTCTGTCACACATTAACCCGACGTCATGTCTTGGGCATCAAGCCTCTGTGCACTTCCAGAAAGCTTTTAGACTTCTGAAGCAGCTGGCAGCACAACAGACATTAAGGGTTTGCCCAACCCTTTGCAGAAGTAGACCATGTCCTTGTGGTACTTTAGCCAGTTTATAGCAGTTCTTTTGGGATTGCGGTCGGATATAAAACTTCATGGCTTTCAAGCTTTACCAAGTCTAAAAAGGCAATACTTTTAGTGTGTAGATTATAGCACAAATAAAATATACCACTCGTTCAGACCTTTTGCTCAGCTCAGTGGATACAGAATTACTAACACTGACGTCAAGGTTTTTAGTATGTTCATATTAGATGATTTTGCAGCACATGAGGAGTTTATATCCAAATTTAAAGAAATGTTCTGCACATTCAAAAGGCGGTGTGTGTTAATGTAGCAGAGCAAAAAGTGAGGTTCAAGATGTCAGGGCGATGGATGGATGTGTAGTAGAGTTTGCGCGACAACTCAGATCTATTGCTGTCTTTTTTAACCATAACTAGAGGCTTCTCACCTTATCCTAGCTTTAATTGCCTAACATAAACAAATCCTCCAACCAATTTAGCATTACATTCCTGCACTCCATTACACACCGTACCAAATTCAAAGCAGCAGAAACAGAAATATCATCTTTTTTATCCCCCATATTTGACAAAACCTGGTGCCTACATTACCCATGGGCCACTGAGTGTACAAGTAGCATACAAGTGTTTTCTGCTAGCAGTGGCTAATGAAGCTTTGAGCCATCCAAAGCAGCGGGCTGGTAAACTATTTTCTAACTCCACACCGCCAAATTTGTTTTGATTTCAAACTTGTAATCTTTAGCCCCAGCTGGGCTCAAATGACATCCCAATCAAGGCAATGGGGTTGATATGAAACGTGAAAAAACAGTGTCAGTTACTGGAAAATCAAATTTAGTAAGAACGTTAAGAACCTTAGAATATATGATATATATACACAGAAGGTGGGACGTCAGGGATATAATTGGTCGTTTTTGACTATTTTTGATTTTGCCATTATATTTCACCTTAAAAACTATTCACCTTGCCTTGTTTTGTGTCATTATTCTCAGCACAACCTCAC
>OMLP01037077.1:0-10411 GCA_900302685.1 Spondyliosoma cantharus | reverse complement strand
TCCCTCTTCATCCTCATCCCCCTCCTCCTCCTCCTCCTTCTCATCACCGCTCTCTATCATCACCTTTTTACTGGCCTCAATACTTTTCTCTTTTCTATTTATTTTTTCCTCCTCCTCACCTTCACTCTCTTCCTCTTCTCCCTCTTCATTTCCTTCTTCTTCTTCTTCTTCTTCTTCCTCTGCAGTCTCTTCCTCCTCCTCCTCCTCCTCTTCTGTAACCTCCTTACTCTCATCTCCCTCCTCATCACCTTCTTCTTCTTCCTCTGCAGTCTCCTCCTCCTCCTCCTCCTCCTCTGTAACATCCTTACTCTCCTCTCCCTCCTCATCACCTTGTTCTTCTTCCTCTGCAGTCTCATCCTCCTCCTCCTCCTCCTCCTCTGTAACTTCCTTACTCTCTTCTACCTCCTCATCACCTTGTTCTTCTTCCTCTGCAGTCTCATCCTCCTCCTCCTCCTCCTCTGTAACTTCCTTACTCTCTTCTCCCTCCTCATCACCTTGTTCTTCTTCCTCTGCAGTCTCTTCCTCCTCCTCCTCCTCCTCTGTAACATCCTTACTCTCCTCTCCCTCCTCATCACCTTCTCCTTCTTCCTCTGCAGTCTCTTCCCCAACTCCTCCCTCCTCCTCCTCCTCCTCCTCCTCCTCTGTACCCTCTACACTTTCTTCCTCCTCATCCTCTGTAACCTCCCCCTCTCCTTCTTCTTTCTCCTCTGCAGTCTCGTCCTCAGCTTCCCCCTCATCCAAATCACTCGTTTCACTTTGCTCTTCCTTCTCTTCATTAGCCTCGCTGTTTTCCTCTTCCTCATCATTTTCAACACTCTCATCTTCCTCTCCCTTGCTCTCATCTGATTCTTCATCTTCTTCTGAGTCTTTCTCCTCAATTTCACTTTCAGTGGAATCCTTTTGTTCCTCAGCTTCTTCTTCTTCTTCTTCTTCTTCTTCTTTTTCTGCTGTGTCACTTCCCTCTCTTTCCTCCTCCTCCTCATCCGACTCTTTGCTCCTGCTGCCGGCACTCACCGATTCTCCACCACTTTCATCTTCTTCATCCTCAGTCACCTCACTCTCTTCCTCTTCTTCCTTATTCTCTTCGTCACTAGACACTAGACTTTCCCCATCCTCCTCCTCCTCCTCTGCAGTTTCACTTACCTCAGAGTCACTTCCTCCTTCACCTGATTCCTCACTGCTTTCTTCTTCCTCCTTCTCAGCCTCTGTAGCATCACTCTTCTCGCTGCTGGAGCCGGTTTCCTCCTCACCGTCTTCCTCTGCACTTTCTTGCTCTTCCTCACCCTCTCCAGAAACACTCTCTATTTTCTCTTCTACATCATCACTACTTCCACCTTCCTCCTCCTCTTCCTCTTTCCCTACCACACTGCTTCCACTCTCTCCCTCTTCATCTCCAGGATCTGTTTCCTCTCCCTCGTCATCATCTGCTGAAGGTTTGTAGGTTGTCTCATCGTCTGTGTCTGAGACACTTTTCTCCTTCTCTGTTTGGGAAATGTCTTCACTGCCAATCTGTTCGGACTGATCCCGATTGCTCTCTTTACTTTCTTCTTGTGTGTTTCCCGACTCTGACACAACACTCACCTCAACATCTTTTCCTTCTTCTGGTGGATTTGGCACTTCTGTTGAAGAAAAATGTGACAGTGTTGAGGAAAAGGAAGGTTGCATGATTGCACTCTGCTTTGTGAATTGCTTAATTTTAGTGGGTGTTGAGGGAACGGTGTCACTGTCAGACTGGACACGCCTGAAGCTTGTCACTGCATCGCTAAGGACTCCCATAGACGCGCCAGCTATCCCAACAGCAGGGAGAAGGGAGGCTGCGGTACTGAGAATTTCCCCCCACCTGGGTTTCTCTTCAGTATCCTGAGTATCCTCTCTGTTTCTGTCAGAAAGAAGTGGATTCCTATCCGCAGGTTCAGAGCCTTGCAGGGACTTGGCACCACTGACGGAAACTGCCTCTCTTCTCTGAGGGCTTTGTGATGAAATGGGACTACACACCACTTCAGTAGGTGTATCCTGCTGTGATAACAGCAGGCTGGAAGCTTCGGTGTGCTGACTCGCTGGCTTGGCCCTGGTATTATCTTTAGAGTCCCCAACAGCCTTTCCTTTAACTTCCTCTCCTTCTTGTCCCCTTGGCCTCGTCTTTGCCTTCAGTTTAGTTTCTTTTGACTTGTTTTTGTCCGTTAGTTTAGAGCTGTCAACATCCAGTGTCTTCAACTTATCGGTGGTACTACCTTTCAGGTTTTGAGACGAAAACTCCTTTTCAACAACTTTTCCTTTACCTTCAGTATTTTCTTCATGCTTACTTAGATTTTTCACCTTTTGCAGTTTCCCTTTAACTTTCACAGGTGTAGATTTCATACTTGGGGATTTCTTCGTATCAACCAGAGCAGGTGTGCTTTCTCTCATCACAGGTGGTGATTTTGCATGCAGTGCTTTACTTTTACCTTTCCCAGGTGCTGATTTAACCATGTCCAAATCTTTTGTCGGAGTCGATTTGACTCGCCGTGTCTCCGGTTTCATCTCCACTTCAAGAGGTTTGACGTCAGAGGTATCTGTGTCTTCCTGTGCAGCATTTTCTGTGGATGTCGAATTTCCTCTTGGGTCGGATATGCTGGTTATTTCATATTCTTTACTATGTATGATAACAGGAGAAGTTGTGTTTAAAGCTGGTGATTTATTTCTCTCCCTTTTTGGTGTCCTTATCAAGTCTTTTTTTAAAGTGCTGGCTCTCACGTCCTCTTTGTTTAAATTAGTTGCTTTTAAATTTGTACTCCTGCTGGCATTTTCCTTCACTTCAGTCAGCCTCTGCTGTGCTTCAGTCAGTGTCTTCCAGACGGACTGTGGACTTTTGTTGCTCTTATCAGGTGGTGATTGAAAAAGGGAGGGTTCCTTTTGAGCTTGTCTTGTCATCTTATTTGACTGGTTGGTAATATTCTCTTTGCCTGTGGATGTGACTTTGGGCTTTTTCAGACGCTTTGAGCTCTTCAGTGGTGACACTTCTTTCATTCCAGTGCTGGAGCCTTTCAGGATCTCTGTGGGTAAGGCCTTCTGGGAATTTTGTTCTGCTATCCCGTTAGACTGGAGCTGTTCAGCAAACTCCTCCACCTCTTTCATGGATCTTCTAAGAGCTCTGCCCTTCTTCTTTCCCTATAATAAATGACAGAGAAAATAGGAATTTAGTCAGATGTAAAAATAGAAATCAAACAGGCATAAAAAGATCACATGCCTGACTGTGTTAAAAAAAAGTCACAGTAACAGACCTGCAGTCAACGTGACTGCACATGCCGCTGTGGCATTTGATGTTTTAGGTGGTGTGATTCACTGCCAAATGCATGTTAACTCTAGTTTGGGGAAGTGGTTTCCTGTTCAATAACACACTATGATAACACTCATGGAGCCAAGAAAATATCTGACCAAAACAGGGTCTGAACAAAGAAACTTCTTTGTAGTTTCAGTAGGTTTCTTAGGCATGGATTTGTTCATTTAAAATCTTTTGAATAAAATTACAAACATACATCAGTATGTTGGCAACAAACTATACTGCCAGTGTTCAGTATATCATCATCTACAAATAGACTTTGGAACATTTTTCTCAGGCATATTCTGAAGCATGTATAGAAAAATATCATAAAGCATATGGAAAGGATTTTTGTAGTATCATAGGACATATGTGCATGGTGGGCACACGTACGAATCAGTCATCAACAAATCAGTCATCGGGTCAAATTACAGATGTGGGTGGGAGGTAAAGAGAGCCACAATCAGAATTCTCCTGTCTTATTCTCCTCTGCACCATCTGCACCGGAGAGAAACAGATGGTGGTTAACTGGGGGTCAGCGAGGTGTGATGTGACAACAGCCTCGTTTAATCCAAGTCCAAGTCCAATTCTCTTCTTTCTTTTCTTTTGAGTACACCAACTATTAAGATTAAAGCCCACGTGTGAGTGCACACAAACTTCACTTCAGTATTTCATGCTTTATACTTCTACTCCACTACATTTCAGAGGGCAACATTATAGTTTATACTTCACTCCATTTTTGTGACACCTAAAGTTACCAGATATTTTGCATACTAAAATTCTACTTTCAAAACTTGTGAAAAGGTTTAAAATTTGACGCACAACATCAGATTATCGAGTAATTTCAGTCCGTAAAAGACCAGTGTGTAGGATTTAGTGGCATCCAGCATTGAGGTTGCAGATTGGAACCAACTGAACACACCTCACCTCACCCTCCCCTATGGTGGCCACTATAAACACTTTAAAGTCAGTGTGGGATTTGTCTGTTGTGGGCTGCTGTAGAAACATTGCTGACTCTGTGGAAGAGGACCTGCTCCCTCTGTAGATATATAAAGGATCATTCTGAGACTTCACATTTTAAGGTAACAAAAATACAACATTTCTTACTTTCAGGTGATTATAAACTCATCATAAAATAGTAATGAATATTCCATCAATGCTTCTGAATCCACTAAATCCCACACACTGGACCCTTATCACGTTAAATTAGTCAGATTTTTTTTTTTACTTTCAAATCCACCAGTGCTGTGAGAAATGCGTTTTTAATACTAATGTTTTTGTTTCAAATACTTAGAAAATTACCTTTTATAATTCTACTGTAGCAAACTACAGCTTTTTTCAAGCCACATACATTTCTTTCTAGAGCATTTTTTAATGTACAGTATTGATTTAACAAAGTTAAATACAAACATATCTTTACTGTGACAACATATATGATATACAGTATATCAGTGGCTGGGTCAGGATATACAATCGCCACTGTATTAGAAAATGAATGTGTACAAAGGAATTATATGGTCAATTAAAAACTAATTTTAATTCATTACCTTGCCTTACAACTGTATACTGCAATAATAATCTGTGGTTATAACAAAAATTCCAGGGCACAGCTCAGTTTGCCTCACTGACATATATGATAAAACACCATTAAATAAGCCACTTTTTTCCTCAAGAGAATCTTTACATTCCATACAATTTGCTGATTATGCTTCAGTACTTTTACTTGAGTAGGGTTAGGTGTTTATATTTATGTGTGTCACTAGTATTTTTACGGTGTAGGTACTAGCCCCCTCCTCCCTCCCACCTAACGTGTCCAAGTTGTATCATTCAGAACAAAAACGGAACAAAAAAGAGTTTGTTCATTCATTTAGTCTATAATAGAGATGTGAAAGAAGACAGAAATGGTGCCAAGCTGCCAGCCTGACTGGAATCGCCAGTCGTCCCCACTGGCATAAAAAACTCCATACTGAAAGTGAACTTTATAGGGAACCAATCTAAATGCTGACGGTGCAGTTATCCTACAGCCAGTATACATTCATAATGATACGTTCTGAATACAGCACATGAATGCTCCTGCAGATACAGCCCAGTTAACATTACAGCTTGGACTGGAGCGAGTTACAGAGCACCACTAGATGCGCTGTGACACATAACAACGTAGGAGACTCCTTCACAGCTTGCTTCATCACAGACTGTGGAAACACTGATGAGATGTGGCAAGATTCCTGCCAACTTTTCCAAAGCATTGTATGTGTATTTCTGTATGTGTGTGTTTGTGTATCTGTGGCCAGAGCCAAAACACATTTGTGTATTGGCAGAAATTCTGCTAATCTGCTTTGATTCATCACACACATTCTTGGAAATACAAATAAATGTGTCCAAAACACTAAATTCAATTTTCTATTTTACCGCATTGTTACACAAAGTAGAACATGTCTCCACGGACATGTACAAGCGTGTGCTTGCAACACGCACACACACACACACACGCACGCACACACGCACACACACACACACGCGCGTGCGCGCGCGCGCGTGTGTGCGTGTGTGCGTGTGTGTGTGCGTGCTCACACACACACACACACACACACTCAGACACACACATACAGTATGTATGCTGAGCTATGCACATTTCCTGGAAAAGTCAGTGAGTGTTCAAAGTTGCTGCTTCCTGCCCTGGAGTGCACATAATCTAGACCACAACCAAGAAGCCTGAGGAGGAAAATAACTTTCGACTGAGTCTGTGTTTGTGACTGGAGTAGATGATATTTTGTATTTGGTTCAATCAAACATTAAACAGTTGCAAGGAAAAGAAATCACTTCTCTCACCTTATTTGGCAAAAAGTCAGAGTCAGCTCCTTTCTCAGAGATGCTCCCCTCCACATCTTCTATGACAATTCCTCCCGGGAGGTTTTCTCCCTCTGAAAAAAGCAGACATTGACTAGAATACACAGGTGTGCAGTAGTGTCTTGTGGATTAACTAATGACATATATCAATGGATTTGCAAGGTAGGTCTAAGGTCAGCACTGGCTAAAAGAGATATTCCAGCCAGTTGTTCAAATTATAGATTGAAAATACCTGTTTGTGGTGAAGCAGGACGCTCTCCACTGGGGTGATTACTGGAAATATCACTGGAGGGTCTTGTGGGGCTACAGGGTTCTTGAGGTGATAGAGGAGATGACTGGTTTTCAATTAAAACCTTTTTGGCAGCTGTCACTCCATGCAGTCTTTTCTTAATTGTCTTTTTAGGAGAAACTGGGATGTAAGGGCTATGTTTAGTTATAGATTTTGGTGAGAGGAAGGGAGATAGCAACTCTTTGGATTTAGACTTAGAGGAAACTGCGGTTGAGGATTTACTAAGAAAACTGTTTGATGAATGAGAATGTGGACTTGATAGCCTCGAGGATTGTTTAGAGGATAACTGTGGACTCTGAGGGGATTTGGAGAGGGATCTGGGGGAGAGTGCTGGGCTCGGTGTTACTTCTGATAGGGGTTTAGGGGATGATGAAGGCGTGCTAATGTCCTTTGCGAGCATTTTAGGGGTTGGGATATTTCTGGATGTTTGCCAGGAGGTGTTGAGGAAGTCAGAATTCAGACGTGGGAGGTTCTGAAACATCTCCCCAAAAAGCTCTGCAGAACTCCCCTGAAAGACAAGAGGAGGAAAAACAGCAAAAACATTACTAAGTGAAAGGTTTGAACCATGTCTATGGAGCTCCCCCAACCAGCTAGTTAGTGGCACTACAGCAGAGCTACATTGTGGTGCAACACTGCCCCCTGATGGATATATGTGTTCATTGCAAAAAAATAACTTTTCCAACGTTTTCCTCTAAGTTCACCAAGTCAAATTTGAGACATTTTAATATCACATAGAATGTCATTCAGTGTGTCACAGTTACACTGGTCAAAGTATGAAAGCATGATGGAACAATATGACCTAGAATAATTTCTTATTCTATCATATTTTTTAGTACTTCACAGTAGTTTATAATAATAATTCACATTATGATTATTTTAATGAATATGACCCACAGAAGCACCATGAAATGAATGAATGGATTAACCTAAGTGAAATGACTTATTCATTCAAGTACACTGTAGCACTGCATTGATGAGTCAATTAATTGATTAGGCCAGTGATTCCCAAACAGTGATAGTACTGGTGGGCTGTGAGAGATCATTGACAATTAATAAATTAACATTTTTCAATTTTCAATTGTGTCATTAAGTTTGAAATTACCATAAAATATTTTCATGATTAAATATTTACATTTAAAAAGTAATCAGAGCTGATAAAACGAGGGAGTTAAAGCAGTTTTATGTAAAAAGTTGTAATTTGTGCGATTGGGTCCAAAGGGAGAACACACCGCCGTCTTGGTCTTAAATTAGAGTGAACTGAATATTTGGGGGTTTGAACTGTTAATAAAATAAAACATTTAAAGACATCACCATGTGCTTCAAAATGATGTGCTTGGCATTTCTTACTATTTTCAGTTTTGTTTATTAAAATTCTTACTGAACAATTAATCGAGAAATTAAAAGGTATTCATGGATTAATGGAAAGTTGTTGGAAGTCTTATTTTGTTTGGAAAATAAGCACCAAAGTGTAGGTTCTCACTTTTTCTCTGTGGCGGGCTCGAGCAGACAGCGCTGACAGTGGGATCAGTAGATTAGGATCAATTGAAGCATCCAACAGGAGAATTTCTGAGTAACTTGACTCCAAAGAGTTGTCTGTAATTGTGACATCCTTCTCTAGCAGCACATCTTGGCTCTCTGGTGGTCTGGGTGCAGCCAGTATCAGCATGTGGTTACCACCGCAGGACACCTGAACATAAGAAAACACAACTGTAGTCAATGTAGATTATGTGTGTATATCCTCTTTATCTGATCATCCACTTTACACTCATCTATCAGACTGCACTTAAACAGCATTTTAAGTTTGGGGCTTTCTTGTTTTGACATGCACACGGGTGAAGCGAGGGATGACACACCCACCCACATTCATTGATGGACAACATTCTCCTCCGCCCTGAGCCCTATCCTCACATTCACTTACTAGTTGAACATTGTTCTTGAGAAAACGTGTGCAGAGTGTCGGGCTGAACTGGTTGATGAAATCCTCCTCCCCCAAGCCCAGTTTTCCATGACGACCATCACCAAACGTGTAGAGATGCCCGCTGTCTGTGTAGGAGGAGGACATCCCTAGACATTATCGCAACTAATTCAGCAGCCTCTTACAAAGAAAGAAAACATCCTCCTGGGCAGCTTGTGCAATGGAAATTAACATTTTATTTAGATAATCAGAAACACACATGGAATCTCAAAGATTAACAGGCAGTACTAGTTTTATACACTATCAAGGTGACTAGAATGAGCCCAAAGGTTGCTTACTTGTGATCACAGCGGTATGGTTCTCTCCACAGGCGATATGCTTGATGCTGCTGTTACTAAAGTGCTCCAGTGGTTTTGGCAAATCGATCTCGAACAGAAACGTACCATGGCCCAGCTGACCGTACTGACCCCTGCCAAACGTGTACACGCTCTCCTCTGGCACAGCAAAACAGTCAAGATGAAACAGACCACTTTGATTAACAGCAATGGTGGACAGTAACTAAGTACATTTACTTGCCCTTTACTGGAGTATGTTAATTCAGATATCAAATGAAATTATACTAAATTATTATTTTGTTAAAACAAGAGAGGAAATTGGCCATTGCAGAGAGAAAATTCCAACCTCTTTTGCTAGAAGTCAACTAGTTTTACAGATTTTATACAATAAGGTGACATTTTCTTGAAGCTAAAGAAGTGACCCCTTATTCTGTCTTCTTTTCTTTTCTAAAAAGTTCTAGAACAAAGTCATTTCTGGTTGAGATAGACAGACTGAAATAATCTAACAAGACAGGCAGGTTGTTTCACTCTTGTTAATTATCTTGTTAAAAAGCTTGTATTCTCAAGATATGGAGATAATTAACTTGTGATGTTGAGCTAATGGCATTTGAAAAATTGCAATCACAGCGTTCTAAGCCACCGTAGTTTTCAGTAGAAACTAGAAAAATTGCATTTCCTGCGAAAATACAGTGTGAATGCTAAAGGCTGAAGCGATTTTGCAAATCTGCTGAATGGACTGGAAAATGCATAAAACTATAAGAATTGTCAAGAATTTGCAGAAAAAGCTGATTTTTTCAAAAGCCGAAAAGTTAGAAAAGTTAAAAGGTTATAGGCTGAAAGAGCTTAAAATGGTGAATATTTTGATAACTGAACAGTATCTGTAGTTTAACATAAAGCTGAATGTATTAAAATCTGAAAAGACAGAAAGATGAATATCTTAAAAAGCTGAAAAGGCATGAAAGGCTGAAAGAGCTTAAAAAGGTGAAAAGGCGGAAAAGCTGAAAAAGTTGAAAAGGCTGAAAAAGTTGAAAAGGCTGAAAAAGTTGAAAAGGCTGAAAAGATGAAAAAGATGAAAAGGCAGAAAGATGAATATTTGAAAAGTTGAAAAGGCAGAAAAGCAGAAAAAGGTGAAAAACGTTTAAAAGCTGAACAGGTTGAAAAGGCTGAAAAGATGAATAAGGTGAAAAGACAGAAAGAGCTTAAAAAGGTGAAAAGGCAGAACGATGAATATTTGAAAAAGTTGAAAAGGCAGAAAAAGCTGAAAAAGCTGGGAAAAATAAAAAGGCTGTAAAGATGAAAAAGCTGAAAAGACAGAAAGATTAATATTTTGAAAAGCTGAAAAGGGAGAAAATCTGAAAAGTAAGAGGGCTGAAAGAGCTAAGAAAGGTGAAAAAAGGATGAAAAGGTGAAAAGTTAAAAGCTGAAAGAGCTTAAAATGGCTTCACATATGCTGTGGCAGGAGCAGAGCCACAGATGAAAATGTCCCCATAAGGATGAATGGGAAAACACCCCCCATACTCCTGCAGAAAAGTGTAATAGTTATCGCCAAAACATGTACATGTTGAGTTACAAGAGACATTGCTGAACTCTGACATGTTGGTTTTATTTCTGTAGAGTGAAAAATGAGGGCACAGGAGCGAGAGAAAAAACAGGTGTCGTGTCCTCTCCTGAGGAAATTTAGGCTCAAAATTAACATTGATGCTTATGGGGCTGTTGATGGACTGCTT
>OMLP01037076.1:27726-43022 GCA_900302685.1 Spondyliosoma cantharus | reverse complement strand
CTCTCTCTCTCTCTCTCTCTCTCTCCCTCTCTCTGCTGCCGTCATCCATGCTACCTCGGCTAATCATACATCTATGTGTATGGAGCACAATGGTAGCTTATTGTTTCCATCAGAATACACACACACACTCTTTTCACACACACACACACACACACACACACACAGACAGACACACAAGAACATAATTAATCTTTGCAAACCCTCACTTTATCCCCATCTCATTCCCTTTCTCTCATACACACTTTGTATACTACTGTTGTATGACTGTTTGCATACATTGTTTTGCAATTGCTATTGTTTGTTATATTGTAATTGTTAATTTTGTATTTGCAATCACACTCACTCATTCAATGACACACACACACGCACACGCTCACACACGCTTCTCTGGTGAAATTTTTTGAAAATATCAATATTTGGCATTTTTACATAGACTGGCTATATATCTGAAACTTAATTCTCGCATTCCATTCACTCTTTATTTAGACCAAGTACTGACAGGGGCCTTTGGGGTGGCCCGTCCTACTTTTTTTGTGTTAAAAGAACGGATGTGGAGAGCCCCCAACTAAGTTCGCCTTGGGCCCCCAAATTGCTAAATCCGCCACTGTGCATAATGCACCGCATCACCATTTAGCATGCAAAAATTTGCTCATGACAAGTTGATACAAAGTTCACTGAAGCTGATGGTAAAGTCATTAGTTCTGCAGGTCACCAGATTTCATGTAAAGGCATAAATATCTTTTTTAATTTTGGCCTGGTGAAAAAGCTATTAAAATATTCATCCTGAGGGAAACATTAAGTCTCTACCAAATTTCATGGAATCCAATACTTGTTATTTTATTCTGGAACAAATGGGCGGGCCGGTGAACCAACATTGCAATCCCCAGAGCTGAACTGCAAGCATGGCTAATGCAGCCAAAAGTGAGTCTTTAATCATTAATTTGAAAACTGACAACACCACTCCCTTAACGGAGGAAACTAACTTGAACACAGAGACATCAGTAAAGAGGCAGTGTAGTGTCAAAATTGCACAGGATTAATTTACAATGTGTCACTGCACATTATGGAATGGTCACTCTAATTTATGTCAACCCCACATTCAGCTTTCTGAAAATAGTTCCCAACACCTACATACCACAATGGGCTTCAGGTAGAGATGTATTATTTAGTATTTAGAGACTAACAGCGCATTGTTGGGTTTGGTCTTTTCAGCTGGTTCATTGGCAAGTGGAGTCTCGGTGGGTTTAATGCCTGACGTGCACCTGCAATATCACAGGTGTAAACCCTGTCTAGGATCTTACCTGATGTTTTACCCTGCAGAGCTGTAAGAAAAAGTAGATGTGTTAAAGCCCCTGAATATTAATATCAACACTGAGCTCTAAACCTCAAATCCCAAATTACACATATTTGTTTTTTCATAGGGAGTTTGCTTCATTTTGAATGTATGTCGCTCAAAATGTTAAGGTTCCTTTTGAACACAGTCACTTGAATTTGAAGCATGAAACACTTGAACTACTTGAACTGGCTCTCTGCTGTCTATATTTGTAACCTGTACTCGACAGACTGCCAAGGAATGTGCCAGTATCAACACGCTTAAATTCCACAGAAGATTCCATCTAAATGGGCCATTCACAAACAAATCCAGCCTGTCCTGGCCTGATGTGAGCCTCCTCCTCGGCCCTGGAGCTAATGCAGTAGCATGCTGAGTTACTCAGGTGGGCTTTGTTATGACCAGGCCTGGAGGAAACCCTGGCGTAACATGAAAACTGAGACTCCCCTCTTTACAGCTCCCAAGAACTACCAGCAACAAAGAATTTGCGGCTGTTTAAAGGTTCATTTAAAATACGTTTCTCACAGAAAGATTTTGGCGAGCTGTCTGGCTGAAAGTGGAGAGAGCAAAGCCGCAGCTGGGAGAAGCCTGCCTTTTAAACTTCAAGCTCGGAGACTGGAACCAATGGGCTCCCTGGAAGAATCGACACACTCACACTGTAAATCATTCACTCAGTCAATCAGCTCACCTGCAGCATCACGCACAGGCACCACAGCAGGGAGAGAGAGGGATCCAAACACATGCACAGAAGAGATGAAAGCTCATGTTTACATAGAAAATGTTCATACAACCTCGGTGGTCCTAACAGGTTCACACCTTGTTTTGTGACTGCATTAACTTGGCGGCTGGTATTGTGTTTTAAGGGGTCTTGTGAGGCACGGTGCCATAAAGGAGCTGGTTTCCCAGTAGCACTCTGACTGAGTGGACAATGGAGAAGCCTGGGAACTGAAACACAGTAGGCAACCACTAGTGGAAACCCTAGAGCTGTGATCTGCTCCCAAGTCTCTGCCTTGTTTTTGTCATTATAGTACCCTATAATGTAGATGGGCCTTCCCACTAAGAGTACAGTACTGTATGATCTAGCTGTGCCTGCGAGGGGTAAAAACAGGACACAGCTCTTTTTCAGTGGTTTGTCTGGACCTGACTAACTGACTGACAGACAGCTTCATGGAGGAGCTGGCCAGAGCTGTGATATGAAAATCTGTTTGTTCTTATTCCAAATAGAGAATCGTGGTTTTATTTGAGTTTATAGATAATATTTTGTCAGTTGTCAGTTCAAAGGCACTTCAACTCGAGCATACCTGTTTCCATGTGTTCATTTATTCAGGTCTTACTTCGCTGAAAGCAATTCAAGGGAATCAATCCTACACAACTCACGGTCAAAGGTCACATAGCCTACAGTTGAACTAAAGGTGTGGATGAATGCAAGACTTCTGAGCTCTTCATGTAACAATGAGTTCATGGTGTTCCAAAGCGAATGAGGCATTGTCATTTATTGTTGTTAATTTTGTTGGATTATAAAGACATTTTCTTTCAGGTTTAACGGTAAAACTGGATAAATGCTTTGTCTAGGCTTGGATGCATGCCCTACGCCGTAGCCTTAAGTGCACCTCCCCATAAATACAACTGCACGTTGCAGCGATGCAGACAACAATGACAATGATTGGTCCGCTTGGTAGATTCTCTTCCAGTTATCATCGGTTGCGCTAGTTTTTGACCAATACTTAGTGCTATATCATAGGCAAATGGACTTGTTTCAGTTTCTTGAAGACGTTTTCTCTCATCCAAGAGGCTTCTTCAGTTCTAACTAATACTGCTTTTCCACCAAAATTAGCAGGTCTACATAGGTTTTTTGTTACTTGCTAAGAATCGCCTATTGACCCTATTTCTACCGCAGCTAAGACAGTCTGTCTTTGATTTTTATCTGAAGCATCACGTTGTAGGTCACAGACGTCATGTTTCACGCCATGAATGCGACGGAAACAGTTGTAACACAGGAGAATACAAAAATAGACCCATTGTGAATGAAGTGTCTGTAAAATGATTAAGAAATGTTTTCATCATTTGAGCCATTCGGTCCAATAACATTTGGAAAGTCTAGAAGAGCCGCACAGTTAAATTATTTTATCCTCATTCAACTTTAGACAGGCGCGAGTACCTCGCCTCAGTGCATCTCTCTGCTTTGCTAGCAGAGAGCAACAGTAGCTAGTGTATGTTTGGAGATGGAGTCTGCTACATAGGCTAATGACTGGCTTCCAGCACAACACAGAAGTTCTACAGAGCTCTTTTAAAATGCAATAATTATAGGTAGATAATTTTACATAGGAAATAAAAAGTGAGGGTGTTTTAATACATATCATGCATTGTCCATTACAGTATCTTGAGACTCAAATCACTCACACCATAGAAAATTAATAGGTTAAACTTCACTCTGCAACGGGCCACTTAAGGTTGCTGGACCAAACAAAGATTAAGTTAGTACATTTTGCTCATCTTAACAGCCACATTTAATGTTACTGCAACTGAAAAGAACAGTAAAATTACTACCACAACTGTCCATAGTAAACATTTATCACAGATTGTCCTGGTTCAACTTTGTTGTGAGGAGTAAGTTGTAGTAAACCCGAATAACTCTTTATCACCATATTATCTTCAGTATAAAAAAGAACCCAGTCATTGTTTATGAATTCATCGTTTAATCTCTTCCAATTCTGTAAACAGCTATGAACTAAAATAATCAAGTTTTTTATTTGCCTGGATGGCAGGGCCTGCCTGGTGCGCTGTACTTTATAATCTATCTCCGAAGCAGAGAGGAATCCATGGTATGACACAGTGACACTTGAGTTTGGCCGTACAGCTCTCTATCCCTCCAAGCTCTCTGACATTTATTATATTGATGATATTGGCATGAAAATAAAAAGACTCGCTCGCAGTACTGCAAACCAGACTTTCCTCCAGTGTAAGTCACTCCAACAGTTTGGCTTGTTTAAAAATAACAAACACGCATGTAGATGTGCACATACACACATGAGCTGGGAGATTCAAGATCTGGGACTGAGACCGGGGTATTTCCTGAGGCTGTGATGGAGGAGTGGCCTGGCATGTCTCTGCTTGGCAGCTCTGTCCATTACTAAAGCAAAGGAAAAATCAAGAGGAGATCTCCATTATCACATTTACATTTCCTATACCAGATATATTTTCTGTATTTTGTGCGATATGATGTGCTCATTCATCTCAATGTCCACTCATGAAATTTAAACATGGTTCAGTGTCACTGAGTTATCACTGTGAGAATTCTCTAAATGTTCTTTAGGTGTCTAAAGATGTCTAAAGGTGTCTTAGGTGTCTCATTTCTAGAATCTCATCTAACTATAAAGCAAGGAATGTCTGTCTGTTATTCTCTTGAGATCCACTCTTTCAATTTGGTGCTATTTCGGCACACCAGACTTACAGCGCTCTGGCTTTATGACTCTGCAGACTGAAGCTGGGCCCGCACATGATCCCTCTCATGTGATCTCATGGGGAAGCAGGCATTAACAAAATGAAGATTAGCGCGACGCGTGGTTCAATTGATCGGTCACCAATTGTTATCGGCCTTTAGTCGTTAAAGTTTGAGCAGTGGTCTCTTTAAAGAGAGCCAATGAGATGAGGCAAGACATTTTTACCACAAGCAGCAAAACTGGCTTCACCAGGCTGGTAGTTTTACCAGGTGTCTGAAAAGAACAATAAAATATACCATTAAGTTATCTGCAAGTTATGTTCCAAGGAAAACCCATGTGGAGGAATGTAATCAACCCAAAAATTTAGATACCTTAAACATGAAATTTTCAAAGCTAAAGCACAGACACAGCACTTAGCAACTCAATCGAGACTCATTAAGCTTTTGGTAGTAACGCCGACATTGCAACAACAGCAACAACACAAAGAAATATATGCCAGCATAATGAAATAGATATGACTTGATCACCAGCCGCTGTCAATTGTGGAAGACCAAGGATTCAGAGGCAATAAAGTCCTAATTGGATCCATGCTTTACTCTGCCTGGGCCTGAATATTTCACTGATTTATGCCTGTCACAGCTATACCGAACAGTGTATACACATATCCACAGCCTTGTGAAGAACAAAATCAGTCAGTTTTACAAATGACATGTGAGGTTTGAGGTGTTCATATTAATATCCATGTTGAGCCAAACTACGCATTTCACTGACCAAAACTTGGATACACAAAGTTGATCTTGGTTTAGCAACATTTTACAAGCATGGAATTCTGAAGTAAAAAGTGCAACATATCCTAAGGGATAATGCTAAGAACATGAAAAAAGGCCATAAGGGATGTCGATTTACTACCATGTGAGTATTGTAGTTAATTAGTCCGTCAGTTGTATAAGCTTGTGAAGAGTTTAAATATAAATTTCTCAACTCAAGGTGAAACATTTAACATCTTTCATGGCTAAGTACTAACCTTAACATTCATTAGATAACATTAATTTTAGCATGGCATGCTAGTCAAAGTTCAGCTGATGTTAACAGTGCTGTGTCACTCTGATAATTGCATATAAACGCTAAAAATATTTGTTCACATGGCGTGCCTCTGGAACATGCTCACAATCACAGAGACAGAGTTGGCTAACATTAGCTCATGACAACGTGTTAGCCTGGCAATTGAATTTGAATGTTGAACTTCAGCTAGCTCGTTTGTTAGCCTTATAGTTGCAAGTTACTCTCTCAGTAATGAGATGAGAGACATCAATAAGTGAATGAGATCGGGGTATACAATGATGAGATCTCTGTTAATCCTATTTCTGAAATTCTATGATTATCTCAATTTAAATTATTTTTTCTTGGAGAGGTACACTAATTCACCCCTTTTTTTATCTCTTTATTGCTTGGCCCTATGGAGCAGACACAAATGATCACAGAAGGCTTAAAAAATGAAAAACTCAGTTTGTCTCAAGGGATGAGAAAGAACGAGAGACAAGCAACATATTTTTGTTCTCCTGGTTTGTCTGGTTTGTTTCCATGGCTCATGACACCTTTCCAAAATGACAGAGAGGAGATCTCTGGAGAGATTAAGCTGAAATGCCTCATCCATTAGCATTCCTGTTCTTTGTTGATTCTCAATCTAAGCCTTGGCGTTCTTTCCTTCCCATCACCACCACCTCTCTGTCCCTATTTCTCTCTCACTGTCTCCCTTTCAGCTCCATCTGAACGAGTGCCACACTCCCACACAGTGAATGCTGTGAGCCACACATACCCTGTGACCCCGCCCGGCCACTGTGCTATAAAAAGCTAGTCAGTTTTCATCCAAACCCATGGAAATCAGTAGCAGCGCCAGCCGCCACCCTTACTTAACCCTCCAGTCTACTTCCTGCCAAGGACCTGCCATTTGTGCCACTGTGCGAGTTCTACCGAGTACAGAGTGTTGCGAAACTTGCATCTATTATGATTTTTATGCAGTGTTGTTTTTAGACAAGTCTGTACTCTAGATAGCTGAGCAAACACCCTATATAGTCATTTTTTTTCCTGCAAAGTAAACAGGCTGCAGTCTTCGTTCAGCAATGGCAGTCTTTTTTTCTGTTTAAAGGAATCCATTTTGAAGAAAGATTCAAGTTGTGTACCTTTTTATTCATTATACTATTTTAATAAATGATCTCCTTGTGTTGTTTGGCATACAGATCATTTTAATATTTGATTCAATCTGTCAACTCTGGACAATTTGACTATTTCCAGAAAGGTCTCTTTCCTCAGACACGACACAATGGAAGATATTTTTTTCCCAGTGCTGGAGGAAGTAGCCTATTTATATCTGTTTCTTTGGTTAAGAAAAAAAAAGCGCTGCCAGTACCCCTTTCAGATGTTGTTGTATTGTTTGTTTATTAGGGGTGTAACGGTTCATCAAACCCACGATTCGGTTCAAATTTCGTTTTTTGACCCACAGTTCGGTTCAAACCTCGTTTTTTAAAAACATACTGAAAAACCTTTTTGAAAACTTCCAGAAAAAATCTCTGGATTTTATTAAAGGATTGTTGCATTGCAATATCAAGAACATGAACATTACTTAAGTTATATTAACTTAACCAAGACTTTAACACTTCTCTTTAGACCAGTCCACAATAATAAAACAAATAAATCTAAAAAAAACACTTATATTAATCTCTTAACTATCTAGGAATACAAAAATTAAACACCGAAACAACAGTACAACAGCCGGTTACTTTTCAAAATACAACACTCATGTTGACACCAGCACACAAGTCTCATAAAAGAGACAAACACAAGCTCTTCTGCTAATCCTTCGGGCGGGAACACTTCCTGCTGTTGTTTTTATGACACATACCTATAACTGCGGTCGTGATTGATCATGTGATTATCGCGGGAACTCCTCGGCCTCGCGACGCCAGCTGTCTACCGTACTGCGGCGTGGTGACTCAAAACGCAACCCGTGGGGATTGCTGGAGGACGTTGGACGGCGGAGCAAAACCGGATCTGAGCCGTAATGCAGCGGACATGAAATTAGGGGTTACTTGCTGCTCCGCTGGGCTGAGTGAGCTCAGTGTCGGGGTGATGTCTCCGCATTTGCGCTTGCATGTGTGAAGTGTTGCAAGTTTCATAAAACACAGACGACAAATTACGTGCGCGTTGATAACGACAGGACTGCCATCCTCCTTAATATCAACTGGAAACCCAAAATGTCTCCACACGGCTGACTGGAATGTGGCCGGGGGATCTGCGAGCTCAGGTTTATTACCCATCTTGCAGAAATGAAACTGACCTGACACACGTGTGCAGTAGGGGCGGGTATGGTATATATATACATAGGTACCACATGGTGTTTGAAAGCTGTATATATTGAGTTTTGCTGAAGGAACAAAGAAGGAATTGCCAATTTCCTTGCCAGGTAACAGCACTCTGACATAATATGGTGAGCTTGTTAGCTACCGGCTGCTTAACACATCAAGATGTTCTGAGCAACATTATTATTCATTTGTCATGTCAGGTTTGAGTAATGCTTTTGTCTGCTTTGACATTAGCATTGGAAAGGAGGATGTTGGTGTATGGTCCGGCTCATACCACAATACTCCGAATACCATTGCCTTGTACAAAAGCTATTGTCAGATGGAGCCCAGTTCCAGGTGTATTTCAGGTTAGCCTTCAAAAGGTTGGCAGTACTATCTCCACAGCACAGACATTACTGAGGGAGAAGATGGTCCCAACAAAGCGTCTACAGTGAGATGCGGTGTCCGCCACATATTCAGCTATGGGGTTTGCAACATTGAGCTTTGTCCAATACCACACCTGTTGAATACATTTAGTTCATCAGGCAAATGTTTTATCCTATTGGGAAGAAAATGAAATAGCAATTTCTGTTAAAAATGTGCATGAATAGATTTGTTTGTTTGAAGTTCTCAAAATAAAAATAAAAGAATGATAGGCCCTGAAATCGATCTCACATTATACGTCCCTTGCAACATAAATCTCCGGATGACTATATGACTCCATGACTGTGCCTGGAAGCCTTGCAGAAATTGATGAACATTTCATTACCCTCTAAGCCTTTTCCAAACTGCTTGGTGCAGCTGATGAGAGGCATGTTATCCAATCCAATCCAATTCTTCCTCAATTGTTCAGCTCACTGGCTTGAATGCCCACTAGAAGAAGAAGAATCTCAATTTGATCTTATATCATACAATGTACAACATAATGAAACTGGCATTTATCTCATTCCAAGGGAGCAGTAGGCAATGTATGCACCCGGGGATTGGAGAATCAACCCAATGTACATGTGTTTGATGGTGGAGGGAACCAGAGTAACCGGAGGAAACACAAGCATGGGGAGAACATGCAAACTCCACACAGTGCTAACCACCGGGCCACCACGTGACTTGACTACCACTTTCAGATGGTTGATACGGGAGAAATAGTTTGAACGCAGCATGCCTCTGCTTTCAGAAGGGAGCTACTCTAAGGTACACTGGGTCTACCTGCAAGACACCCTCAAGCCTGGCAGAGAGGAAGTTTACCCTGTTCCTGGAGACATGCTGAGACCTGACACTGGGCAAACAGATGGAGAGAAGTGGGTCCAAGAGATTAGTTGTGAATGCTCCTTCAGAATCACAACCAGTCAATGCAGACTGTATTGGAGGGTGCTTTGTGCATCTGAGAAAGTGAGAACAGTGAAAGCAACCTGTATGCTCCACAACTTCCTGAGATGGGAAGATGGTGGATCTGTGCCAGTACCTGCAGTTCCAGCAGAGCCACTCCTTAGTGCCAGGATATCAGAACAGTTGGAATCAACAATGCCATCAGAGGCCAGTGCTATCAGAGAAACGTTTACTGGCTGCTTCTCATCGACAGGACAGCTGCCATGTCAGTATAATAATAATAATAATAATAATGATAATTTTATTTGTATAGCACTTTTAAAAACAGAGTTTACAAAGTGCTTTGACAAAACAAAGCAAGAATGCAATTACAAATACAAAGGACGATCAAAATAAATTGCATGAAATAATTGAAGTAACAGAGGTAAAGGTACAAATGAATAAAGTAGGTGAAATGATAGAAATGGAATAGATAAAGTAGGCAAAATAAGTAGAGCGGATAGATTAAAATAATAAACTCAAGACGGTTGGAGTAAAATGAAACATAAAAGGACCACATCACATAAAGGCAAGTCTATAAAAATGGGTTTTAAGAAGTGATTTAAAATAAGTTATTTTAAAGTTATTTATGATATCATCTGTGTACTGCCCACTCATATATAAATAATATATTTACAATGTCATTACTAATTTGATTTGTGTAACATATTAACAGAGTTCAGAATGACATTTTTCAATTACATCTACCGGCCTATCACTACTTAGTTTGACTCAGGGCAGCCTGGAGTGGCAGGGATTTGCATATCCTCGTCCCAGTCCCTGCCGTACAATCAAAGAATAACCGCTAACAAAGTGGCTCCGCTAATTCGGTTACAAACAACTTATAACTTATATCTATTTTATATCCTATAACTTCTTCACAATAAAAGATATTTAGTCATTTAAAAGCTTTTATTGTGAAGCAGCATTTCCCAAAAAAAAAGTAGAACAAAGCAGATGTTTGAAAGTGCAAACCGAATGAGAGAAACTAAAGAGATTCAATTAGACACAAAAGTACAAAAGTAGTAAGCGCTGAACACAGACTTTTAATGTCTTTCTTTCGGGTTTCCTGCTCAGACATGAGTTGAGTATTGATTCACAACACACTGTTGTTTGAGGGGGAGATGGATGGTTGTTACAGGTTGGCCACAGTTGTGAGATGTCACCGGAGCCCGCTTGGAGGTGGGGCAGGCGCAGCTTGGTGATGGAAAAGCAAATTGGCGTGACTCAATTTGACCCGGCACGGCCAAAAGCGCTGGTGGAAAAACGTCTAAATTTGTCTTGTGTTCATTTTCATGCGACCAGACATTAGCCAGAAGCAGCCTTAAATCCAAACTGAGTTAGCATGGCTCTAATACTAACTCTCTTCCTCTCCTCTCTGGGGTGGTATGGATGTTCGAAACATGCCTTGGGCGGTGATTGTCTCAAAGTCCACTGCTCTTAACCCAAAACCCACCCTTTCTTTTCCATTGCCGAAGAATTTATTTCCGTCATACGTCATACCTGTACTAATAACAAAGCCAAAAAATATCAGTTAAAAGTTTGACTACTGTATCTGCATTGCCATGCCCCTTACAACCTCCTTGGAAGACAGTTTGTCATAATGTAGACAAGCCTCATCACATCACAATTCTCAGCAGTTAAGACCCATTCTCTTTTCCCTACACTCCTTGCTTGGGCTTCAGTGATCATAACCTAAAGTCTCTCTTTGGTTAGGTTAAGGAAAAGATCATGGTATGGATTATATCAAGTTAAATACCTTATACTATACTATACATTACGCAAGTTCAATAAACTGCATTTTACACAGGACACGAACAGCTGTCTCGTTCTTGAATGTCCGGGTGCGTTTGACTCCCCTCCATTGTATTGCTTACTGAGGAAACAAGTCTCACTACATCTAAGATTGGCGAGTGACAGAGAAATTAAGAGATTTATCAAATACATGTATTGGAATAAAAGTACTATTATAAAGAGAAGCATAAAATGGGAAAATACTCAATTAAAGTACAAACACCTCAATATTGTACTGTACTTGAGAAAATGTATTACATTCCACCACTGTTTTTTTTTGAGCGTTTCATGGATTCAGCAATTAAGACAGAAATGCATGAGTTCTGTTTTTTTTTACACCTTCAGGAATTTTACTAAACCAGAATACATTGCAGCCATAACACAGGAAGTATTTTGTCTGGAGGTCAAACTTAATTTCCAAAGAAATACAGTAAATCTCAAACTGAAGCAGAAGTAGACGCGACATAATGATGCAAAGTGGCGAAACCAGAGAAGTAAAACATCATCACAAAATAACTCCTGGAATTTAGTGATGATATATAAAACAGTGTAAGAGCTGGCAGGTTCTTTCAAATTCAAGACAGCAGGAGGACCATTATTGTTGGCTACTGTTCCTGGGAGAGAAAAATCGAAGAGCTCTGGATGCTTCCACCCTGAAGCAGCCTGATTTGCCCTCTAGGTGGGACACACTTTGGGGACACTGTGTTTTGTGTGCTATGACTCCACTCTCTGCGTGAAAGTGATGCAACATAAAACAAGGTGAATTTAGTAAAATACAGTTGTTTAATGCATGGATTGGACACAGAAAAAAAAAAATCTGGTGAACTACTACTACTTTCATCATCAATACAAAGTAATGATGTAATAGATTTGGCGTTATCATTTTGGCACTACTCCCCCACTGCTCGTCCTCCTCTCTTAAACAAATCAATACAAATCGACCAATTTTACTCATATAGCCCAAAATCACATTCACATTGCCTCAGTGGGCTTTACAATCTGTACAGTGAACAACATTCTCTGTCCTTGCTATGCTGAAAAAAAAAAAACGTTTAACCTCAGGAAGAGCCACAGAGAAGGGATGCCTCTCCCAGGATGGACAGGCATTCAAAAATGTTGAGTGTACAGAACAGAGCAACAAAATCACAGTTGACAAATTTCAAAGACAGAATAGACATTGTTGATCCAGGAGGTTGACTGAGCAGGCCAAGGCATCGCCAATTGATGTTCAAGTCACACAGCCCCACTCCACGTTGGTGACCTGGAAGAGGACGGCCTGAACCTGAACCTGCCTGAACCCACGTGTTTTTGTTGTCTGTGGTGTTAAAGGCCTCGTCAGAGCCTGGGTAAATAACCTCAGTACTGCGTTCCCTGCTGTCAAACTGGTCTCTATCCGTCTCAGAGGTTGCACTTTGTTTTCCTGGTATTCCATTCTACATTGGGGTTGAAAGGAGGAGACGAAAAAAAATGGTTTAAAAAAAGCTAGCATGCTATTTCCTAACTCTGTTTAATGGTTTCTTGTTTTAATGGGTTGTGTCTGTGTTTTGCTTGTGGCTGGTTTGTAAAATAAACAGCCAGCTGCAAGGCTGATAGAGCGGATTGTGATCTGTATTTTCCCTAGTAAACACACCTACCTCTTAGCTTAGTTAGCTAGCAGCTACAGTTGTCAGCAGTTAGCGGTTGTATGGGATGCTATTTGTTTGGAACACGAATTCAACAGGTGGCCAATTCTTACATATTGCACTTTTAAATCAATTCAATAAATGCAAATAAATTATAGAAGTTTAAAAATTCCAGATAGTCAAGCGAGCACTTTGTTTCACATTGAAATAAAACTCTAAACTTGAACATAGTTTCACACAATCCGAATCCGCATCGTCTTGATAAGAGAGCTGGACAGGGTGCTCCTTCAATCAGGATGTTCAGGATGGAAGTCAGCATGTGAGATGGGTGGCATCTGTGCATTGGGACCAAGTTCACAAAGGGGACCACCCATTCTACATGTATACACTGTATGCTCATTCTCCATACATGCAAAATACAGGAGAAGGATTAGTCACAGAGGCTTTAGCACACCAGCTAATTAAAGTTTGCCCTGAGAAAATGCATGTTGGTCACTTGTCGCCGTGGGGGAAAGGATTTGTTCTGTGATGTGGGCAGCCTACGGAGGGTCAAGCTTTGAACTGGAGGGAAGATGGATGGAGTGGTGGTGGCGGAGGGCGTGGAGGTTGTGAAATGGAGCGGTGAACCAAAGGCTTGGGTCAAGACTGTTTATCCTCCCCTTTACTTTCATTTGGGACTTTGGTTGGCCATAAGTAAAGCATAGGTAAACGCTTATTCACATAGAATAATACCATTTTGGCCATAATCCTGAAATATATTCTTGTGTGTGTGTGTGTGTGTGTGTGTGTGTGTGAGACTCTCTTCTCTATGACTGACAGGATATATTATGACCTCCTTAAAAACAGTGTGATTCTACCTATAGAGAGTTAAAAGTGGATCTTCATTCAGCTGATGAGACAATCTGTTCTTTCTTAGCGCCAAACACATGGAAGAATGTTCTCCTCTTTCCCTCTGCTGGCACGTGAACGTCTCATCCAGCCTTGCTAACTATCACTTTTGTGTGTAATGACAGCGTTTCTGAGCAAACTCTGTGCATTTTATATCACAGTGGAAAGACTCCGTGCTGTGATATTCAGTGTTTCCAGCTTGAATACAAGATATAGTCTTTCCTGTGACCATACACAGAAGACGTAGGGTCATGCTTCATGCATTTAGTTACTTTCTTGGTTAGTGTGTGGACAGATTTACTCAGAACTGAGAACATTTATAGAGCAATTTGTGCAAAAGACGCCAGTCAGCTGTCAGAAAGATTTTTCTTTGACATGTAAGGCGATGTGTCATGATCTTTAAGGAAAATCTACTTGTTTTTTGTAGACTGGGCCCTTTTTTTCCCAGTTGTCACCAATAAGCTAGGTTAGCATGGTGGATTGTCAAAGTCAATCAATCAATCAATCAATCAATCAAACCTTTAGAGCACTTTTTATACAGCAAAGTAACACAAAGTGCTTCTGTGTGGCCATTGTGACGATAGGTCAGACTTACACTTTTCATCTCTGTTGTTGAGAGAACAAGGATCTGTGCAAAACATGTATCTCGCTGGGCAAGCTGTTTAAACTACCTATAGCTTTCCAGATAATCATGCTTATGATATGAATCATTTAAAACAGTTGTCTCTGAGTCTGGCCCAAAGTAAACACTGAAAGTAGCCCCCTGGGATGGCCATTATGGCTAAGTTTCAGGCTCTCAACTGAACACTGACTTAGTGCTCTGGCTAACATGCTAGCACAGTTGCCTATTTACACATTCAGTCCAATATTCCTGCTCCTTTTAGCTCTGTTATGGTCTGACTCCTAAGGCCAATATCTGTCTTTTTAGTAGCTAAATAGAGTGCAGCAGGAATGAGTCCTAAACCTGGAAATAAGTAAGCATTTTTGCAATTCTGGTTCCTTCGTCTCTAAGTCAGAAGGTTTTTTGAATGGGTTTTTGGTTAATGAAATAAGGTCAGTGGTTAACACAAACTTCAGATTTTCTTCTACAACATGAAATACGTCAGTAAATGACACACATTTGGCTACAGAAGTTATCTGGGACATTAAACACCATTATGCTGAACACGGAAGCTCATCTACACTCTAGTCTCTGTACAGGCTGACTTTAGTTGCAAACAATTCTAACTCTAACTTTGTAGAGACACCAAAACAATGAGCCGATTACATCTTGGACAGTGTTGATGCTATTATTGTCACCTTTCAAAGCAGAACCTGATCCACCAGTACAAAATGAAGTGCCTGGCCAGTTTTTTTTACTTCCTCTTGTGTAATTCCTTCCTGTTTGTTTCTTTGATGCCTGCCATGCTGAGAAAAAGGGATTTTCTGACAAATTATTAGAGGAAAAAGACAGGCAAAAAAAAACATCAACTTGTCACAGATAGAGAAAAATGTGAATGGAGCCTGGTTTCCAGTTGAA
>OMLP01037076.1:0-27706 GCA_900302685.1 Spondyliosoma cantharus | reverse complement strand
AAAAAAATTGGCCGGCTATTACCAATTGCCAAGCAGGGATTTTCTGACAAATTATTAGAGAAAAAGACAGGCAAAAAAAAACATCAACTTGTCACAGATAGAGAAAAATGTGAATGGAGCCTGGTTTCCAGTTGAATCACTTCCCCCTCCGGCTCCACTTGAAGGATTTGAGGACTGAAACCGTGCTCGTGACAGCTTGTGGTGAGATCCCAGATATACACACATATATACATATCCCATCTCCTCATTAGTTTGTTCTTAGAGTTTTCTCAGAGGACACTACAGGATCTTTGCAGGAGGAAGAGATGGGATTTCACTCTGGGGATTTCCTCTGGCATGCGGAGACACACAGGAAACAGAATTTCACAAGAGGCTGACAACAGCCTAGAGGGAATTGGTAAAATGTTAACCTGTCAGAAATATTTTTCCTTAAAGATTTTGCAAAGTTTTCCGGGACATTATCATTTCCTTTTAGAGCGTTTTTGCTCTAAAATGAATCTGACAGATCAAATGGGTTTTGGGATACTGCAGCACTTTCCCACTGACTTCTCCACTTGGCCCCTTGATGCCTGCCTTTATAGAAGTTTGAGGAAATGCTCTGTTATTCTTGTGCTTCTCTAACTTGCTGAAATTGGACTCTGTTTTGTTATTTACCAAGCTGGAAGTCATATCAATGCACAGTCTTCCCCAGGACGTCAAAAATCACTCAACTGGTCGAAAATCCCTTTTCCACCTGATATCACTTGCACCTCAGAATGTCTCCGTGGTGATTAATAAATAAGTGCTCACCTATTTCTGCTTTTCAACGTCTCCGGATTTACAGTCCCTCCACTGATGCCTTCTGGAGTGTGTTTCATATCCTCTCTGACCCCTCAGCTCTTATTGCATTTGCAGGGCGCAGTGGCTAAGTTGTTAAGTGGACACACAGTCACGCACAGCCTCGGCTGAGACCGAAATGAATCAGACCTGCAGGGATCGCCTGGACGGTCGTGGTTTTGCATATGGTAAAACTGTTTAAAGCGTAGAAGATCATCAGCATCCTGTCTTCACTGAAGCAGACAAAAATGCGAATATACACGCCAACGAGTAGCTTGTAATGTCACTCTATGTCTCTACTATATGCTGAATACAAAAGTACGTAAGAAAAATTGTTAACAATAGAAATGGTTGAGATGGTTCTGGTTTTAAACTCTAAATGGATTTTATTATCGCTGCTGTGTTGAAGTTGGATATTTAATGTGTGCATCCACATATAGCTTTCAGTTTTTTCAATTGCTATTACTGTGAATGAGCCACTAGGGATGTGGGACTGGGTCAGGAAATACCGATGTGGAAGGCAGTGGCTCTCCTTAGGATTCCTCTGGCTGGGAGGCCCTCTCTGACTGGCCAGCCTGGAATCTGCAGAAAAGAGGAAACAGGTCGGCTAATGCACCTAGTGATCCCTCTCATCAGACTGATGCAACCTTTCAAAGGCAGGGAGGGAGTTAGTGAGAGAGAGAGAGAGAGAGAGAGAGAGAGAGAGAGAGAGAGAGAGACAGAGAACCAAATACCATTTTTTCCCAGAGAGGAACTAGGGCTCAGCATTCCTGGCATTGCCACTGGCCTCCAAACAATCCATACTCTATCCTGTGTGTGCTGGGACAGTGAATGGCCACAGTGTGTGAGGCTCACAGGCCCAGTTTGCCCAGCGAAAGGGAGAAGAGCCAAAGTTGCCAGCGCACTCAGAGCCCCGGACTCGGCCCAGCCTCCGTCCCCAGCTGCTAAGCCAAACACTGAGCACGTCTGAGACGGCACTGTTGAGCCACCGCACAGGCCCGGCCACTGCTGAAAACACACTCCAGAAAATAAACAGGCCGGGGCCCAAGAAGAGCAAATATTTGATCAACCTGAGAAAGGAGAGAAATGTGAATGTGCAGAGGTGGTGGAGGAGAGAGAGGAGAGGAAGGAGGCAGGGATGGCTGGAGATGAAAGGAGCCACCATTGTATAAATCACTCTTTTTAAGGCGGAATGTGACTTAAATGGCTGGATCATTAGTGTAGCAAGTTAGAAATTAAGAAGATATGAGCGAGATTGATTTGAAATTGAATGCTTCTGAGAATGAAATCAAAACACAGAACTGAGATTATGAGGTTTTGTTTAAATTTAGAGTAAGCAAGCAAGACAGCTTAAGAAGACATGCCTCTAATTGCTCATTATGTGTTTATTCTGCAATAGCACCACAACATGCGTTATTCAACAGAACTGAACCTTACAGGTGTGAAAAGAAGGATGAGTAAATAACTGAGTGTAACAATGTGTATTCTACTCATACATGCAGCTGATCTGCTTGAAATAAGGCATATCATGTATGAAGTTAGAGAGTAGCCTTCATGTTAGTGCTGCAACACCAAGCCAAAGTGAGACATGATTTTGTATACAAGGAAGGAATTACTTGCCGAATTCACAAGAGGGGACAGATCATTCAGAATGTGTCAGAGACTGGGGTTTACAAAGTTAGTATGTTTCCCCTAGCTTAAGAACTCACAAAACTTTGTGATTTTTTTAAGGGAGTCTGGGGCGATTTTCCGCTACCTTAAATCACTCAAGGATGGAGCTTAATGAGGACAATGGGAATGCATCCAAAATGACAGCTGTGAATATAAAGGGGATCGGATCATTTATCATCTTGATAACGTACCAGATGTACCAGGTGTTAATGGCCTGTTATAATAAGTGACAAGAATTTAGGCGCTGAAGCAATATGAATATTCAGTTTTTCTTAAGTACATACTTGACCTTAGAAATAATAGACAAAAGAAAATTCTCAAAACAAGGTCCACTAGTCCCAGGTTTTTCAAGTTTTCAGTCTCATCACATTGTTGACTTTCCATACTTAGATGTGGTTGAAAGCTTTTTTGGTCTATTTTCAAGACCAAGAGTGAACTCTGCACTCAACTGATACAGACTGTGAAAGAAAAGTTTAGCTTATCCTCATCTCTGGACAGATAGCTTTACTTGTTACTAAAGTGACTGCTAACTACTGTTAACCAGCAACCATATGTTGTGTTCCCAGAGATATACTGGGATACTGATATTAAAGGTGCACTGTGAAAGAATTTTAGTTGAAAAGATTCAAAAATCGTAAGAAATTGTCAACTGAATTTGAGTAACAGTTCTGACATTATGAAGTCTATGTATTACGTCGCTAAGATATCTACTGAAGTTTGCATGCTATAGTGCTAGCCCCGACCCGTAATGGGTCTCAAGCTACTATGCTACATTCATTTGCAGTAAAGATGAAACTCTTTGTGTGAATTATTTTTAACAACCAGTGATGGAATAAACCTCAAAGTTAAATTTACTCAAGTACTGTTCTTAAGTACAATTTTCAGGTACTTAACTTCAGTACTTCGATTTCCTGCTACTTCATACTTCCTCTCCACTCCAATTATTCTGATCAATTTACTAATTACTTTGCAGGTTCAGTGTGTGAAAGGATACTGCATGAGAGCTAAAGTAGCACATTTTTTGAATTAGTTTATTTTATCTGCAATCTTACAGAAAAATCGCTGTTACCGATTATCTGAAAAATGCTGAATATTGGCCCGATAATAAGCCAGAACTGATAATGTAAACACAACCATTTCCCCAGTTCTCTGAACTCCCAGTTTGGATTGCCAGCTGCAAAACTAACTAAGCTTACTATCAAACGGCAACTACAGTTTGCAGCAGTTAGTGGTTACTCTAGCAATATGCTGTATCCCTATTTGTTTTGAGTATGAATTTGACAGGTGGTAAATTCTTACATATTGCACCTTTAACAATATGCATCATTTAAGAATCATGTTGGAGGTCACACAACTAGTGACATCATGACTGCGTCTCATGAGAGTCATACCTCCAGCAGTCAAATAACATTCTAATGAAATACAATAGCACAAACAGTAGTAAGAGTGACAGAAATGCATGTGTTTGTGTCCATCGTGCTGTATATGGGTCAGTCATGTTGGACAGCGAGCCGTGATTATGACTCACATAATCAGACTGACTCATTGTGTAGGAGCTGACGCACAAGGAAATGTAACACCTACCCATGTTCTCTAACATGTTTCTTCTGTTTGCCAAATAGATGCATCTGCAGGCCAGATAATGTGACTGCTGACTCAGGCTCTTAATTTTGTGAAATGGGCATGCTATCTATAAAGGGGGGAAATAACATTCTTTGTGCATTAGAACTTAGGAAATGATTCCATTTTAAGAGGAGAACACGAAGCACGCATGACTAGAAACAGACAATAAGGCTTAAAGATTTGAACCAGGAGAAAACAGATCTCCTCCAAGTTAAAAATAGAGAGATCATTAATTAACACAACAAATAACACATTTGTTCAATACGTATCCAAAAAGGGCATGTAGGGCATTAGATGACTTTTGGTTTTAGGGAACCTTAAGTGCCGAAGCTATGCCTGGGCAGAAACCAGGTAAGTCACTGCACCTAACTGAAACAGTTACAGTGTAAGATATTTTGTATCACTCTTTGATCAATATCTATTTAAAGAAATGTTCCAGCATTTTGAGAAATATGTCCTTTGGCTTTTCTTGCCATGTGTTAAATGAGATGAGCTATACCAATGTCATGTCTGTGCATCAATTATGCACCTACAGCCAGGAAGCTATTAGATAAGGTAACACAAGTGGTTGATCGATTGCTAGGTCGTTGGTCTTTCAAAATGAGCATGCTAGCTGTTCCCTGCTGCAACCATATTTTGTGCTAAGCTAGGCTAACCACCTCTTGCCGTCTGCTCCATACTTCATGAACAGATATTAAAGTGGTATCCGGTTTACTCTATGCAGAAAAAGTCACTTCAGCTTACACTTCAGTTTGGTTTACTACAAAAACCAAAATCCATAGATCTTCACTTCGGATGAAGAGTGCCTGTTGATGGTTCTTTTTTTCATCTGTTCAGCCATTAAAGGCTCTTGCTCATGGATGGAGTAAAGCCTTCACGGCCTGTCTGTATCAATTATGTGCTGCTATATTTTATCTGGCCCTTCAGAGCAGTGAAACAGATTTGTGCATATGAAAATGTCACAGTTATTACCTCAGTGTGTTTCTTGGAGCACATTGACTTCATAATTGTCTGTTTACGTGATAATCATCGCCAATTGGAGGTTATAGTTTCCTCTCTTCATTTACGGCTTGACTCCTGGCTGAGACAGACTTTAAGAATTCAATGTGAGTTACTGTAAATCTCATAGATAAAGTAATAACGCTACAGTGCTGAAAAGCTGCTGCAGCAACACGGCCGATCTCAAGTTCGTCTGACATGAACAGAGGATGTGATTTACCTTTCCCCCAGGCACATCCTGCTGAGGTTTTGATGGAAACAGAAGCAGGCCTGTCCTTCCCAATGCTAGGCAGATCAGGTGTCAGTCCTCCTTGCTCACGGCGAGTCAAACTGAAGCCCCTGCCTTGTTGCTCATCCATCAACCTCCGCTGCCTCCTCCTCAGCGTGGAGCCCTGATGCCATTGCCTGCTGAGCTGTATTTCATAAGGAAACACCAACACTGCCAGAGAAATGTTGCTTCTCTTTGCGAGTCTGACTATACAGTGTGTGACTCTTGGAAACCCAACTGAGAGGAAAATGAGCCCCAGTGCGAGAAGGCAGGAGGTATATGAATATGCTTATAATAATACATTTTAGACTTGAAGCTTTACGAGTCGCCTCTCAAGTCTTATAACTTCCAAATTCCTTCCAAGATCCTTTGAAGCAAAAGGTGCAATGTGAAGTCTTAAACATACATACTTACCTGGGTGATTGCTTTTGGGGATTCTTAGAGAGCATATTTTATCCTCAGGAATGTCGAGCAGTGAAAGGCTTTGACATTTTTTGAAATCCAACTAATTCCAAATCAAGCAAACATCCCTCCAAGGTTTCCCCATTTTTTATCCCCGGTTCGCAGACTTTTGGTTGTCTTGGACCAAAGCAAGGCTTCCTTTTGCCCACCCTGGCGGCTGTCTGCCTATCATTTGGCTGCGGTTAAAATTAGCAGACAACCAGATGTTCTCAGGCTGTATTTTTTATTTTTTTTATTTTTTTTGCTTCCTCCTTGGTTGGTTTGTCAGCGCAATTACACAAAAACTACTGCATACAATTGCCGCATAACTGCATAAACTGTGGTGTGGATCGGATAAACGGACGGATCAAGCACTTTTTTTTTTTTATCACATTCTTCATTTCAAGTCCCCAAGAAAGAGAGTATTATTTGCTTGCACATACAGCTTCCATACATAGCAAAAAGTTAGCACTGAATTTGAATTATGCCCCCCGCCATGCAACTATATGTCAAAATTAGCCGTCACCGGGAGCTCTTAGTGAACAAGGCCCTTAAAGTGATGAGAGGGCTGGAGCGAGACCTAACTCAGCATCCGATTGTTGCATTAGCTGTCAGCCAGCTGGCAGTTTTAAACAAAGAATATAGTACCAAGGCAGTTTTCTTACCTAATGTTAGGCAGCCTATAGGAACGCTGACATTAGCTGCATGAGTAAACAAACAATCAGTAACGTTGACTGTTTAACAGCAGCTTAACTCTGTAAAGCACTTCTGTACTGGATTCCCTTTTGTCAAACTGGCAGTTGGTCTCTGAGTTTGTGTTTGATCACGACACGACCAGCATGTTCAGTGGGCTGTGAATCTTCACTGGCCTCACGATTCCATTTGATTCCACAATGCATCACAATGCATCACAATGCATCATGATGCTTCATCATTACTGTACATGGCTATGTTTTCATCAAAGGATACAAGCAGTCAGATATATATATATGAACTCCCTTTTTATTTTATGTGCTCTGAGAAAGCACAAACATCACAAAAACAAGAACCACGAGTTTATGTAGTGCTGTTTACTTCTTAACAATATGTTAACTGACATATGAAATATGTTATACTGATTTAAATTTTTACCATTGCCTTAATTGTATATCGCGGATCCAGTGTCTTCAACAGCTGACGAAACCCGGTGTCAAGAACAGAATAAGGGCGTAGATCCTTAGCTATAAAAGTTGTCACAGATTGGGTTATTCTCTTCCCTTTCTCCGGATTGGGTGGCACGGTTGGCAGCGTCACATCAATTCTTGGCTGGACTGGGTCTGCTGACTCTTTGGCAGTTTAACATTGACGGTAGCCTCTCCGGATGAAAACGGCTAACGTGGTCTCTCAAGTTAGTGGTATTCCCTAGGTATTTAATTGTTGTGTGACACACTTTACACGCCGCATGTGTCTTGTCCAGTTCATGCTTGTCAGTATCTTCAGAATATCCGAAACGTGTCCAGACGATGCGGGTAGATCGTGCTTGCGAATGCATCTACCGAGCTGAGAGAACCTGTGAAATTGTAGTACTGTGGAAAATTAGTAATTAGTGTGTGACTAACGTAGAGTGTGTTTGTTCGTCTGAGTACGAGACTGTTTGTGAGTGTGCATGTGCTCTGGTTTTCTCCTGTTTTGTTGTTAGGTTAAGGAGTTAGGTTCAGCATTGTCTTTTTCTTTTGTTTTCTGTAGGGATTAGTGTTTCGTGCTCCAGAGTTTAGATCGGTGTTTTGTTTGTTATTTTAGGCCAGGGCTCACCCTGAGGCCACGCTTCATCACTTGTATATATATCGCACCTATCACTGTACATATTGCACATGTTGTATTATTGTAATAAATTTTATTTTCTCTTTACGGTCATTTATGTTGGGCTCGGCTCCCTAGACCGAGCGTAACATAATTTGGGGGCTTGTCTGGGATATTTGTTCACTGGTTGGCTGGCAGTTTTCTGGGATACGGCTAAATTAAAATGCTTTTTGATATAGATGAGTTTGCACAGCATCCTACATTGAAAAAACTTGATCGGTGCACAAAGGCCGACTTACTTGTGGCAGGGTTCTTTGATATCACTGTCGGAGAAACTGGTCGAGAAGGGGGTAATTACTGCCAAGCCTGAGACGGGCAGCGCAGCGGAAAGCTCTGACGAGGAAGTGGGAGCGGAGGCTGCCACAGCCACGCAGGCTTTCAAAGGCCAGGGGAAGGTAGGGGCAGAGGTCCCTGCTCTCGCTTCGGCCTCCAGTGTTGACCCGCTGGCGTTGCTACAAGTGGGGGAAGATGCTGAGGATCTTAAATTGGCTCTCCGCATGAGAGAGGTAGAGCGCCAAACAAAAACCCACGAGGTGGAACTAATGCACCTGCGCATCAAAGCCATGGGGCTAGACCGGCCGTGGCATCCAGCTGCCTCCACCCCCGTGGGTAGGCAGTTTCCCTCTACTTCTCCAGAGCATTTCGACGTAAGTAGGCACATTACCTTTGTCCCACCATTCAGAGAGAGTGAGGTGGATTCGTACTTTAAAGTGTTTGAACGCATCACAGCAACGCCAAAATGGCCAAAAGAGACACGTATACTGTAGTTAGTGTGAACCCGCGGGAAAGAGTGTAGAACCCAGAGAGAGTTGAAACAGAGTAGGACTTGTACTGGCGCGGCCCGAAAATCAACAAATAACATTAGTAGGCTATAATCGATTATGGTATGTCATCGATGCATGAGTTTCACCCAACTCAGTGAATTAAGTTATTAAGTTGGGATTTTGTACAGTAATCAGTAAGGCCCAACCCAACATTCCCAGCTACTGACCCGTTGTGCTCTGATTATGACCTCCGGTCGTGTCTCTGACAGAGTGGGTTAAGCATGCCCATAGTACAGTGATCATCAGCATCCACAGGTTTGAAAAAAAGTATTTGTTTTCTTGCAGATTTGTGTACTTTGCAAGTGTTGAGGGCCGTCCAAACCCACAATTCATCCAGTCGACAGGAGCCCTCAAGAGGACATTGTGCAGACTTCCAGAGAACCTGCTTGGGGTGTGGATTTCTTATGGATTTGTAAAACAGTTACTTTATAATAATGTTGCTTGAATTGTGTAGGCTGGAAATAATATTGAACCACATCATGATAAAGAAATATTTAGAAGTACAGGCTGCATTTTATTGACGTAGTCTGTAGGCCTGTTTATCAGAGGCTCATATAAGCCTTGCAGTCTCATGTCCCCGCAGACTTGACTTTTTTATGGTAAACACATCAGTATGGTAGATTGAAGTCCATGAGGTCTTCAAATGTAGAGTGATACAGGGCTAGAGTTTGATATTGGATTAGACTTGACTAAATTAAAGGGGGGGCTGTTGGGCCTTGGCAGAGGTATGCACTCTACTGAGTGCCATTCTTGTTTTGTTTTGTTTTCACGGAGGAGAAGGGCGTCTGTGAGTAAAATGGAGTAGACTTAATCAAGGAAGCATGGTGTACCTGCTCTGTGTGGCTCAGATTATTATGCAACACTGTTACATAAGCCGTCTGAGACTAGTAAAAAAGGCCCACCATACAGTATTAACCCAGCTGGGCGCAATGAAGGGTTGGAGTGGTTTGAGAGCAATCAATCATTTGAAGAGAATTACAATTCTCAAGCGGAGAACTGATGTGGTCTGCAGTGAATAAGTCCTCCTGCTCCTGCTGATTTCACTTTTGGAGCCAAAGTGAGTGCCTGGCAATCAAAGCCATGAGGCATCAGAGCCCCAGTCACTTTGGGCTAAGAAGATCCATATGCCAGGAGCAGGGGCCAGACTTTTTCCAGGTTCTGTTTTCCCATGGCCCCACAGCGGAGGAGCCTCTCGCAGCGTTAAAAGGAACAGCCCTCCCTCTTATCCTCCACACCCCTTGTTAACAGTCAGTGGCCCCATTTGGTACAGTGGCCATTAATATTTATGAGAGGAGAGCTCCTCGCAGGGGCCCAAGGGTGACAAACAGTGTGACCTTTCAGAGGGCCAGTGTTTACTGTGGCTGTCAGGAAGCCGCTCGGATAAGGGAAGAGAGCACCCCCGCCCATCTTCCTCTCAACCAAATGAAAGCAGGCTGGTGTTTGGCCTGAGCAGATGTTGGTAAGATACCATAAGGTTTTGCCTTCAGATGAAGCTCAGACAGCAGCTCCAGCAGCTGTGTGGAAGCCTGTGAGATGAAATCATCCATTTCATATAAAAAGACAAACCTCTCTGCCATTTAAAGACATGACATTTCCATTCAGCAAATCTTTCCCAAAACTGCGTTGTGCGCTCACACGGTGTCTCTTGTTGTTTATAGTCTACACCCTCAGTGGTCTGGGACTCTCTCTTAAAACTACAGTTCATTATTTTCAGTCTGGGGAGTGACTCAACAGAATTTGGTGCTCAGCCGTCTGTGTTCCAGCCCTTATTTGTCATGAAAACACAGAGCGAGGCTTCTCTTCAACGTCTGTGATGTTGTCTGTAAATTATAGGTTACTCGCTAATTTGTTCAAATAAAGCGGTGAAAGCAGTGCATGCATATAAGAACATTTCTGTTCTGCTTATTTTGGAAAAATAAATTCAGCCACTGAAGGAATTATACAGTATGTGTCAGTCCAGGAAAATTATGACTCTCTTGACTTTGTTGGTTTATTCATCACTGAGCTGGCTTTCTAGTAGTTTTATAATACAAGAATGACATTTGATTTCTCTTTGTGACTACAGGAACCAGATTAAAAAGTTCTACCATAAGTAGCACAGATATATTACATTATGCTCTCATACTAAGGTGGAATGGATGGTACACTCAATGCCCGCCAAATGCCTCTTGATATGGATTTAAGCTGGGCTGCCTAAAGTGGGGCACAGGGCAACAGTTGGTCGGTCAGATGTGTCTACCAAATAGAAAGAAATACATTTGTTTAAAAATAACTATATTATGATGGAGTGTGTGGGTAATTTTTTTTCTGAGGTAAAATGCTCTGTAGGACTCCTAATTAGTAAAGCTCCTGTAAGTGTTTTTGTCATTTGAGCTAACCTCCTGCCCATTTTGCAGTTAGAAGTCCCCTCCCGCTCCGCTATCTGCTCTATATTTGCGGTGCTTCGAAAAGGCAGGTCTTCCCATTCATTTTAACAAGGGAAGTCTGTTTTGGCTGCGGTGGTGCAGGGGGCTCCAAAAAAAAAAAAAAACACAGATGGGGTGAAAAAGTTGAAACAGACTTAACATTTGGAGACATTTTGCAGTGGCCGTTCACGTAAGCTGGTGATCAGACTCGCAGCATGAATAACTACAACCGCAGTAGATTGTAACATAGTGTGTCAAGTTTGGCTTTGTTAACCACTTTAAAACACATCTGAGACCGATGATCATTACGATAAGGACCTGCATGCTTAACCTACTCTGGCAGAGGCATGACAACAGAATAGTAAAACAAAATAGTACAACGGGTCACTAGCATGTTATTTAGTATGGCTAAATGCTACAGAGGAGTCACAACAAACATTTCTCTGTGTAGTGTTACATTTCCCTTGTGTTCACTTTTGTGCCCCAGTTTAAAACAAACAGTAATGATCTGCCTGACATCTTGGTTGTTTACTGTTATTTTTAATCCATCCATGAGGACAAACAATCACTAGTAGGACAGCATGCCAGTAGCATAACAAGAAATCAGCTTCCCCTTTCGGCAAACTAATCAACAGGGGGTTCCCAACATATCACACACACGGGCCATGGAGTGACACTTGAATATTGCCGCACCACCTGATTTGGTCTGAATGTATCGTAATAGGAATCTCTAAAGGTAAGAGGAAAAAAGGAACGTTAAAGGCAATCCTAGCAAAACAGTTTTTCTTTCACCTGTTATCATGTCATAAAGGAGAGAAAACCTTTTAGATCAAACTCAGAAAAACAGTTCTTTTGTCTTACTTGCCACTCAGGGCTTCCATATTGGACCATTTAACATCATAATGACGCAGGAAGTCTTTGCTTTTGGCCTGTACTCCACTGTTAATTTTCAGGAAGAATTTCTGAAGTGAACCTATTCAATATCTGAGGTCAAATGGTTTGTCAACGAGCAGTTTAGCGGTCCATTATTTCATGGTCTTGTCATTGAATTCTAGATGTTTAAAATGTTCAGTCTTTCTGGTGCTCTCATCATTTATAAGCCATTTTAGTTAGATTGTTATCTCAAGGTCAACTCTGTGATTTAGAATTCTCCAAATAGAAATCAAGAATGAATCACACAAATCATGACATAGTTCTTTAAAGGAGCATATAGATCAAGTGAGAATACACAGTTTGAATATATATGCTAAGCAGATTTTTTCATATTTCATATTGTCACAAAAATCTCTGGATTTTTGATCAACTAAAATTTCCCAGTAAATGTGTTTTTGTCTCATTTTGTGGTGCAGAAAAATGCACCAAAGGCCAAGATGGATGCATTGTTTTTATTGTGCTCTGTATGGCCCTCACAGCCCCTTTGCATTTCAGGACAACAAATAAACATCACCATGGTAAACCCACTCTAAATATCCACACATCCTACAAATAGAAATTGTGTGAGTTCCTGGGAATCGCTTGCTAACGACATGATGATGGATGGAGCAATGCCACCCAGTCCAGTAAAACAGCTTTATGAGACAAACTTCAGCACCACTTCCTTCATTCTTCAGCTGTAAAGACTGAAATTAGTATCAATCTGATTCAATCGTTCCTGAAAAGAAGAATTTTATTTGGTTTTATTATATCTAAATTGTGGATCTTTGTACATGTGGTACTTTTATGGAACTTAATTTGGATGGCGACAGCTTAAAATGGGAAAGCATAGTTCTCACCACTTTCTTTGATATAAAATATGTCTTTTGATTCGTCAACTTCCCCTCTAATTTCCCCTAAACACCTCCCATGATAAAACACTCCTTTAACATCTTCTTTTAAGTATGCTCTTTAAAGTTCACTGCCTTCATCTTTGTTTGAGAAGATTCAGCTGTGCATGTAGCATCTCTGAGGACAAATTTGTTCTCCCCAGGCAGCCAATATAACCAGAGAGGGAGCTGAGAGTTGGCAGCATCGAACAGTTTGTTACACTGGAGACCGCTCTTGGCTCCACGCTCATCCTGACCCTTCCCATCATCCCCCAGGTGGTATCAGTCACCAATGAAAAAGACATTCCCATAATCTAATCAGGCGACATGCAAACCTGCTGCATCCCTGCACACAGATCGTCAGACAGAGATTAGTCTTCACAGCAGACTGACACAGAAAGGAGGGAAAAGATGATAACAGGACCTTTTTCAGCTCCAATGGCTGTGGTTGGAGTCGAACCCTAGAAGGGCCCACCCACGTAGAAGAGTGGGGGGGTTGAGAAGGCCAAGCTGCTGAGAGCTGGTGTGCGCCGTGGAACACTATGAACCACAGTGCTTACCACAGTGTCAGATTTATCTGTGGTATTTGTCCAGGAAAAACAAAACTGTGGCTACCTTGCCTTAAATCTAAGGTGCATGACTTCTGAAAAGCCTTCAGCTAAGTCCACTCCCAGGAACTGAGTTGGTGTAGAAAATTGAACCTTTGTGGCATAAGCCTTCATCAAGGTTTTGATATTTATTGTACAATGAGTTGTGTCCAAAACATCTTCATTTCTCCACCATGAATTAACATTTTGTAATACTGTGTGTACAGCCTGACTTCTACAGCCACACTAGCGTGACAAGGCTTTATTTGGAAGCATTGATGCTGTAGAGCTGAATGCAATCGTTAGCATGCTAACATGCTCACAATATCCATCCACCGTCCATCCATCGTCTGTAATTAACCTTTGCAGGGTCATGGGGGGCTGGAGCCGATCCCAATGACCCCGATCTGCATGTAGCCTAAATAGGAATACTAATGTTCCTTCAACAGTTACACAAAGGGGTTATTACATTCTACCATATTCATACTTCAGGTTTGAGACAGGCACTATATCTTAAGCATATATTTTTGAGTTCCAGTTAAACAATTAAGATTTTTAAAGGAGGCGAAGGGGCACAGTGAACCTGAGTGAACGGAGTGAAAGAGGGGGAGAGGAGCGCTGCGCATAAGGACTGAGAGGGACGCTGCGCTCACACAAACTCTGTGAAGAAATACAAATGATTTGCTGAACTTATAGAAGAGAAACTACAACAGAAATATCAATCTCATCACGCTAGTATCGATCCGATACCAATACTCACCTTGGTATCGATACTATCGATATTTGGATCGATCCGCCCACCCCTACTGCACAGGAAGGCCTTACCCAGGCTGGGTCTCGAGGTAAGTTTTTTACACAATGGAATGAGACATACACAGCGTACAGCGCAGTCTTATGGGAATGTTAATTTTCAAGGTTTTGACATGATGATGGCGCAATATGGTAAGTGAACATCAGAGTTGTTAAAACGAATCCTGAGAGGAAATCTATCCAATTTTTCACTGTGGACCAACATGATGGATGGATTGACAAACATAACATCCTTCCTGCTAGCATAGCAAAAGTGTTTTAATTTCATTAAGAATAATCTTGATCAAATGAACAAAGAAGCTATAAACCTAACAATGATAAGGTTTAATATTTACCATGTTAGCAATCTTAGTGTAGCATGCTAAAACCTGCTAGTTGGTACTATAGATCAACTTCTGCTGAGGCAGATGGGAATGTCATTAGTTTTCAGGTTTTTGCAGCTAAATGAAAAGTGAATCATCGATGTCACCAGACTGCAATCCATCGAACAGTTGTTGAGATCCTTGAATCGTGATCAAAATGTTGCAGCTGACCAATAGACATTAGCATCATGACATTAGCTAGTGTTGCAGCATGGCCCTATATACTTTGTTTTTCAGTTCAAGACTAATCTAAATAATAAGAGAAAAAAATGGAACCCTCAACTCATTCACCATTTGCTGTAGTTGTTAACATTCATCATACATTTCCACAGCTCTGGTTGACTCTTGAGGTCTGGCCACCAGACGCAGAAATCACTGGATTGTTAAAAGAAACGACACGCTCCGTCTCAGTTGTGGCTCAAATGTGTGTTTATTCCAGTGGAACTCTCCTGGGGTGTCCTATGTTTCCTTGAGTGTATCAGTAGCAGTTTAGAGACAGGTCTGACAGCTAATCCAGGGAGGGAAATTTCCCTTGATGCATTTATATCTCATTCTCTTGATCACTCTGACACTTTCCTTCCAAATTAACTTTTATTAAGAAATCAGTGTGCGCTTCACTCAAGTGTTACAGCATTGCCGGTACAGGACTTTCTATCTCCGTAGACAGCAAGCAGGTGTGCCCCAGCTACATGTCATTTCATGCTCTAATAAGTCTCAAGAAGTCACCCCCCCATGCAAAAGTAATTTGGATGAAATTTCATAGCGGGTGAAATGTTGGTCTAAGTGAGGATGAAATACGGAGCTGTTTTGATCATCCAGAAAGTGAAGCGCTGGAATGCATCGTTACATTTGCTGAAAAGCCAGCAGTCCCATTTCACCACCTGGTCCTCAGCTGCCCCCTCAGAGCTCAACTCATCCAAGACAAGCAACAGCAATCTCCCCTTTCTGAATGAGGCCAAGGAAACCCCTTGTCGGATGCACAAGTGGAAGGAAATGGCTAATGTATAGGCTCGGGCTCAGGGGAACCCGTTTCTAGGAGGGGGGAAAACAGCACAGAGCTAGAACAAGTAAGTGTTTGTGTCAGGGCAGTGGGTGTCTGGCTGATGGAACACAGACAACACACTGAGGAGTTTGTGTGTGATCGAGGAAGATAGTGAGAGGTAGACGCAGAGAGAGATCGCTACAGACACAGAAACTGAGATACAGAGAAAGGAGAGAGTATGCATTCATGACGAACATCTCCAGACTAATTTGAGTCAACTGGAGCATTTCAAAAACAGTTTGTCTTTATCTTCCTTCTAGGAACTATAGCGAAAGAGAGCAAAGAAAGACCAGTGTACCACATCTTTCCATTTTTGACATTTTTTTTAATGATTTAAAAACAAATACCCTGACCCTGGATATAGAAATGTACAGTAACCTGGATGAAAAATTTTCAAAAACAATTCTTACATCGCAACTATTATAAAGACGTTGGTCATTTTCAGGCACTTGGAACCACATACAGTCTTTGTTTGTCATGCTACACAAGGAAGTATTTCTTTGGTCCTTTTTCCCTCCCAGTCAAGGTCAGCTGTAACCACAGACAGAACAAAAAAACGGCTTTCTTTCTTTCTGGTTTCGTAACAACTATTTACATTTCATTAAAGACCCAACACAAGCCTCCATCGGACAAGAAACAGAACTGGCAAAGTTCCTCTGTCACGTATCAACCCTTCATATTTTTCCATACACGTCCACATTGGTAATGAAACAACAACAGAATAAAAAGGTATAATTATAATGGCTCGAATGAGTTTTTTTTTTTTTTTTTTTACAGCAGTATTAATCAATATAACTTAGTGGAATGGTTTTGATATAAGATTTGGCAAAAAAAAAGATATGCAAGTTCCTTTTTGTCCACCATGGGCCTCAAACCAAAAAAAGTCCCATTGCTACAGAGGTACTGAGCACTCGAGCAAATGTTCAGCTTACATCAATGTAAAGATAAAATCCAAAGCTCTCATGACATACTTGAGACTCATTTATGTCCCCTTTACGTCCGATAGATAGATACGCTACGTTACTGTAACTGCCCACATACGTCCATGCATCCTTTACACTGGCATAGATGTTAAGCAGTACATCCAGTAAAGGTCAGCTCAGTGTCAACAGTTTTCAGTACATTTGAATTACCACCATTGCTCAGACTTCTATGTCATATCCTATGGTCATCTCACATAAACTATCGGCTACACTACCCCTCGATTTTCGTTGGCACTGCTCTGTTTCATCCGGATCCGTAAGCTTGGTACATTTAATTTTTTTCTGCGAATTTCACGGTAAGCAGTTGGTGATCACCACGTAACATATCTGAAATGTCTTTCAAATTACCCCCCAATTACCACAATGATTACCTCAAAATGTATTGGGAGCTACTCCAACATGATTTAATAATAATAATAATAATAATACGCTGCTATTTTCCAATAAGCAGTTGATGAATAGCTGGTAATTTCTTGAATTTATTCCCAGGATGCTTACAACTGGTTTCTGCTCAACTGCCACTCAGCAAGCCAACAAATTGAAGTGAGGAGCTGCAGCTTCATTTCCAACTAGTTTCTGTCCAACACCCTCTTAGCAGGCCACTAAATTAAAGTGAGTTGTTGTCTTTCGAACTAGTTTTCTGTCTAACTTCTGAAGGTCACTAAACTGAGGTCAATGTTCTTAACCATAATTTAAGCAGATCAGTCCAACTTTGGAACAGTTATCCAAAGTACATTATTTGAATATTTAATTGCCTCCATAATCTGTTCATAACCGGCATGTACACCTACAGGATCAAGTTACTAATTTCCCATTTTAAAAGTTAAATTCCTTAACTGCCTTAATCCCTTAGCTGAAAATTAAGATGTGACAATTCACTTAAATTTAGTCGCCTGCTGAAGGGAAGTTTGACGGAAACTAGTTGGAAATGTAAATGCCATGATCAGCAGATGTTATTATCAAATCATGTTGGGCTAATTTTCAGTCGATTTGTGGTAAATATTGTGGCATTTCTGGGGAAATTTCAAAGAAATTTCGGATATGTTTCTTTGTACAGACCACCTACTTGCCATGACTTTTCCAGACCTGTAAAATGAAGTGTAAGCTTTCAGAAAATGAGCACATATATGGACAAAATGACCACAGACTACAAACAAAGGGCTTCATCCGTATCCATATCGAATGCTGAGCATAAATGTGCCTTAAAAGTCATTGCTCAGCTGCAAGGCAGCCACGTTTGATAAGAGTTACTGCATGTGGCCATGGGTGACTGAACTTGTGCCACATAGTAGTTGCTGAAGTTGACATCTCTGACATAGGGAGCGGGCTGGTAGTAGCAGGTAATGTTGGACAGAGCAGGGATAGCATTCTGTTCAGCCATTACGCGCAGCGCCAGAGCGGAAATAAGTGCCAGCGTCTGTCGGCGCTCGTGGCCCATCAGACACACAGTACTTTCATCCACCACCTGCCTCAGCGTCACCAGGTACTCGTAGCGCTTGTGCTCCATGCCCGCAAAGTGGTTCTGCAGATACGCCTCCAGTTTCCTCTGCTGCTCACCGATGTCTGGGAAGTCGATGAAGAAACGCGAGCACATGTAGCGCTGCATCTGTTTCATTTGAGACTCAGAGGAAGGCTGGAAGCCACGCACCAGCAGGTGGCAGTACTTGAGCAGCCCACCGCCTCGGATCTCTTCTGGGCTGCGGGTGGCGATAGTCCTGGAGAAAAGGTGCCCCAGAGCTTCCTCAAAGTCTCCGTACATGCTCTCCCCCTGCACTGTAGGGTGAAAGGTCTCGGACATGGCAGTCTCCGAACAGCGGTCGAAGAGCAGCAGCGAGTCCAGAGTGATCTGGAATGAGTCGACGCTGAACTCAAACTGCCTTCTCAGGGAGTCCACAAACTTCAGCTCCACGTTCTTGCCGGTGTTGTTGGACAGCGAGATGAGGCTCCAGCGGTCCGTATCATTGCAAACTTTCACCAGTTTCTGCACGTACGCTTCCTTCAGGGCAAGGGCTGTGATTCGGTCCCTGCACACGCCTTCAGGTAAGAAGTCCACCAGGCAGTCCAGCACCACATCCTTCACCAGCCGGAAGGTTTTGTCGTCTGTGAGACTCAGGCCGAAAATCAGGTCCAGGTCTTTGTAACCGAGGCCATTGTCCTGGTGGAGCACGTGGCTGGCCGCTGAGCCGTTCAGCTTGACATCACGCACCACCACACCCCGCTCCTCCAGTCGAGCCCTGACCACCTGAAAAAAAACCACAGAAAAAGCTGAGTGATGGGTATCCACAAAAAGATAATCTCACAGTATTTAGTCATCCACTTCTTGACTCTTTGATTTTTGAAGTACTAACTGTGTTAATATAAGAAATCAGTTTCCAGTCAAAAGAGCTGCAGATTTGGAGCATTTTTGTAATATTCAATTGCATGTGAATGCGGCAGCTACATGCGGAGTCAAGGAAAGCCAGTGGCAGATTCCTGAGGCAGGCAGATATTCAGTGTCTCGCTTCAGAACACTTTGTCAAGTGACTGCATGGAGGCTGTGGTCATCCATTTAGAGGAAGTATCATTAACATAAACGATCCTGTAGCCTGAGGGTGACACTGCCCTATATACTGTAGAGTAGACCTCTAATGAGCTGCATGTCTGATTCTGTCTTATCTCTTAACATGTGGAGCACAAGCAACATCAAGAGAGATAAACTGTGGAACATGACGTGTCAGTGCTTGTCTTGGGTAAGAGGCTCCACGGTTCAGCTGTGAACTTTTAAACTTGTGTTCATATTGAGAAAACCTTTTCGCTGTCATATAAACACTCTTTGGCAGGAAAAGGCACACCATATTGCACTGCTGTGATGCTCAGGGAGACCGCTAAGCCTCAGACAGCTGAGATGTTTATGCTTCCTGTCTGTTGCATCACTCAAATGACAATAAGAGCCAAACAGGGCAAATTCTGAAGAAATCCAAAACACAGCTGTCTGTTACGGGAAAAGAAAATACTCTCCCATCCTCCCGTCCATCAGTAAATGTAGACAGACATCTATCCAGCCAGGTAATCCAATGACCTGAGATACTCACAGTATCTTCATGCAAGTTCTTAACTTGATACAATAAATCCCATTTTAATGGCACTCTACTCCTTCACAGTTACAAAAGAACTTCATGTGTTGAATTCTGATGTCAAATTAAGGCTATTTCTTCCACCAGACATTGTTATTCCATTATATATAGATGCTGTTGTCATCTTTCTAGCAATTAAGGCACTGACTAAGGCCAAGAAAAACACAGAAGAGTAAAGGAACTGAGATGAGGATGGTATATTTTATATTATATTTTATTTACTTTTCGCTCCCTTTGGCTTCAACTAATGCATTGTACAGTAATGTAAATGAAATAGTGGATGAAACTGTTGTTCGTCAAGGAATGGTTTGCATATATAACGAACAACTCCCTCTAAGGTCTTGCCAGACTGAGCCTACATTGGAACTTAAACCTGTGGCACGCCTCCCTACAAAAACAAAAAAACACTATTCTAATCGGTGTTTAAGAAGCAACCAATAAACACAAGTAATCCTGGAAGCAACTACTAAAAAAAGCGTCCATGTAAATGTAGGTCAGCAGGATAGCATCAGGAAACTCTTGTTTATTTTCTCTACATGAATCAAATTCATTCAACTCACCCACTGTACCGTAGGGAGTGTCCTACATACCCTACTTTTAAGACTCATTGCAACCAGTGGCTTAAACGGCTTAAACCAGATCTGTGATCACTTTCACCTGGACATTGCATAATGTATTCTGTTCATTTTAGTGTATATTAAAATGCACCAGGTTCATATTGGTATAATGTTACTGTTGTTGTTATCTGCCAAGAGACTGGATGTAACTTAGCATTCGTATTAAATCTGGCATACACTCAGTATTCTCGCTTTTTCACAATAAAAATATAAATTAAAATAAACTAACTAGCCCTCTTCCCCCTACCTCCTGTTTATGCTCAGCTAGGCTAACACACCAGAGTCCAGTCTGGTACTAAACACACAGACATGGAATAACTATATGTTCTCATCTCAAAATCAAATGAGTGTATCTTATAAACTTAAAGGTAGGATACAAAAGCAACATATTTCAAGTCAAACAGAAACAAAACAAGGCATCACATCACTCCACAATCCACCGAGAGATGGGGTTTCACTGGACGACACTTAAAAGAAGTGGATTCTTTTCACCATCCAGCGAGGGAAACCCACAGCACATTTGCTCTGACCTCACACTTACACAGTTGGTCCGAGTTAACAGAACGCCATAATCTGCCTGTCTGAGGGTCCGGAATGGAACGTATGAGGAAACAACGCTCTGCCACCCCCACCATCTCCGTCCTTCAGCACTCATAAAACGGGCCAGTACATTTCCCACATGACGCACCAGCACCTGGTGAGCCGAGCGAAGGGAGACACTTCCGCCGACGTTGTGAGAAAAAAAAAAAGCCCTGTAAAAAGAGCCGCAAACACACCAGACTGTCTGGTGTTGACAACGCCTTGGCGACACATAACAGTCTCTCCACTTTCCTTCTCCAGTGTCAATCGTTTCCTTGAGTATTTCATTTAAGCTGTGGCCTGAATGTGTTTTTATTATGAAACGAAATGACCCAGCCGTTTACCAGCCCATAGTCCCCTGGACGCCAATGAGAGCTCCGGGCAGCGGTTCAGATGATCCTTCTGCCAAGGAAATGGCGACAGCGAGTGAGGAGTTACGAGTCCCTGACCTTCGCATTCACTCCAAAACTAACCCAGCCGGCCAGTCGTACGGTAGCTTGGCAGGCAGCGGGGGATGATGATGATGATGATGATGATGGTTTTTCCTCTGATTTGAAAAGCTTCCTTGAATTTCCCTATGCACGGGTGGTCATTTTCACCTGTATGCTCAGACCAGAGTGAGTCACGGGCTGAGACGTGATGCTACTACACCTCTGTGAGTTGGATGTTTTCAATGATTTGTTCATTTGCTTCAAGGGTTAAAAGACATGTCTTGTGATAGGATTTTATCCAAGGAACCCATCCGAAGAGACTTTTGTTGCACTAGATTTTTGTGCCAGCCATGTAAGATAAAACTGGTGAGAGTGGATGCTGTGGTTTGTCATCCTCATATGTCTTGTAACTGTGATAGTGTCTTGTGATTTAATAGTGGAATTTTTTTTCGTTTCTTATGTATTCAGGTAAGAGTTTAGTTTCATTTTTTGTGAAATGCAATCACAACAAGGAGGTCAAAATATGTTTTTAAATGGAGGGTACTGAATTATTATATATTGTTATTACGTTTTGTTGGTCTAAAAGTAAGTTTAGCAACTACCTTTCTTAAGACACATAAATGTTTTTGAATTCAAACGTGAGGAATACAGACGTATTTTATATTTTAGAACAAAATGTGTAAATATCTTAAGCTTGTGTTCACTACAGACCTTCTTTAAAGGTGCATTGTGTAGTTTTGGGGGAGAGATTTAAATAATTACATTAATTATTAATGGCTAATTAAATTAACCAGAACAGAAACAAACTAAATAAAATAAAACAATTTTCTTTAGCATGACTGAATAAACAAACTGACCTTAAATGACAACACAATATTATACTGTTTTACCTTTTTTTTTTACCATTTTCCTCTGAGAGCAGATTGTTTATTCAGTTATGGAGGGAATTTTTTTATGTATTTTTTGTCAAGTTTGTGTCATTACCTCTTTAATATTGGAAATGTTAAAATTCTGAGTCTGAATGTCTTCTAACCCTTTAAGGCATTTAACCAAAAGCCCATTCAAAAACCCAATTGACTTCAAGACAAGGGAACTGGAAGTGCAGAAATGCAAACTAATTTCCTTGTTTTCAGATAGCCACTAGAGGCACACAGGAAGTGATGTCAAGTTTTGTTTCGAAGTGGATTTAAAAGCCCGCCAAAACTCTAAATTCACCAACAGAAAAACCAGACAAAGACATACTTTCAGCACTGCCCACATCTTTGAGAAAGATCTAAAGCAAAATGCAAAATAAAAATCATTACGTAACAGTCTGAAGTGAATGGTTTCCTCCTCTAGGGAGCACTGGGAGCATGTGGTGTCTTCATGTTGCTCCTTCTCAACAATGGCCCAGTGAGGAGTTGGTTTACAGTGTGGCGGAGGCCACAGTGGAGTCAGGCGACCGGTCTTCATTTACCACAGTGATACGCTGTCAAGCCTGACCCACAAGCCCAGTGTTAGTACAGGCACTAATCCACTCCTCACAATCGGCTTCAACTCCAGATCACTTTCTACCATGCGGGAAAGTAAAGTACTACTTCAAGTTTGAAAAAAAACAAAAAAACATGATTAAAGCAGTGACAAGATTATCTCATGTGCTCTAGACACAACAATTTAGTTTATATACGATAGCCTCAAGGGCTGGAATCAGACTCCATACCTCCGCCTCCACACAGAAAACCACTCAGCGAATGACGTAAGCTATGGCACCCACACCAGATATCTGTGTTTATCATCATGTGGTATGATGCTACCACTTATGTGCACAGGGCGTCTGTAGATAAAGAGGCCCTCTGATTCTGACTGTGGGTTGATAACTGTCAACATTAAATGAAATTGAGAGCACAGAGGTGTAAGTAACAGTAAAAGTTTTCCTTCACTGCTCCCATGGCGCACTCACAACCAGACCACAAACAGATGTTATTTAAATGCGGTGCTCAGACAGGCCGACCATTGACAGGGGCCCCTCTGACTCTTGGGGAGTGTGATCCGTTGGTCACCTTACCCAGTTTGTGACGACAGCAACTGGCTCTCAAATCATCTCTATCTGTCTCAGGTAGAGAGCTCCGCGTAGGCTAAAAATAAATGACATTAAACGGAGCAGACTGGTGGTTTCGCATGTTGCAGCCCATTTACCATGAATCACCGATACCTCACATTACTGTCAGCCATTTTCCAAAACATATCATAGTGGTTTAGATCTGAATGTGTTTTTCCTTTCTCCCAGACAGCCACTGGTTTCCATTCATGTCCATATGGTATGAAAATCAACTTGCAGAGACTAGAAACTGGCTTGACTTGTAGTCCTTGTAAGGGAACATGACTTCTGCTTTTGCTTTTGTCAAAATAAGCGTGTGACTGCGAGGTGGTGCTGCACAGACTTCACATCAAAAGATACTTACAGTAGATTTTGGCTATACAAAAAAATTCACAAATGGTTAACAGTGATGTGTAAAATATATCTTATTTATTAAAAAAAAATGGCTATAAACATAAAAAAAAGAAAAAATAGTAGTTATGGTTCTTTTTCATATTAGCATAGGCAGCTCATTATATTAAAGTTCATTTCCACTGCTTTTCTATGTAGCTGGTGGCTTTTTTTTTTGTTTTGCTAAGACGTTAGCAAGTATTTGCACTGCTAATTCGGACGCCACCAGCAAGAGACCTGTTTTCTAAAGCTAAAAAGATTCGAGGATATAGAAAAAAAAATATCCATGATTACTCAAATGTTTATCTTTGCACTTTAGCTAATCCAACGTGCTAACACTCAGACACTGGAGACAGAGGGAAACCCTCAGACCCTCTCATCAGACGCTGGGTAAGCAATGGGCTAACTTTCCAGAAGCTGGTCTTCTCCAAAAGCACTCATGGAAAGAAAAAAGTGTTTGGGGTCCCTGTTCTCTCCAGGATTGCGTAATGAAGGAAAGACTTTAGTGGGAATGTTGAGTGGACATGGTAGGGGCCTCCTTGATTATAGATGCCCTTGAAATGTTTTGTCTTTAAGGGTCTTTCCTTCACCACAGGATCACCACAGATAATGTGAATCACCGGAGTGAAACAAGAACCTGGATTTTGGGCGAAAGGCATTTAAATAATTAGCAGGGAAAATTACAACCCAGGCATTTCCCTATACATTTCATTCCAAGTAAATATGCCGTGGCTTGGTCATTATCTCTGTAAGAGCCGCGAGGGAGCAGGCGCATTACTGAGCTAGTGGAAAACTGCAGTCACAGCATTAGATCATCCCGGCTCTTGTGTCAGTGTGAAGAGTACGAGTGATCAGGTGTCTTTTTCGAGCGCAATCAGCGATGCCACAGATCCCCTAGCGCCGCATGCATGTTTCATAACAGCTGTGGCGATCTGTGTGTCAACACGCTGGAGACAGCAGGGAGGATTTTGTTAGGTTCAGGTTGCTCTAGAGTTTTTTTCTATCCACACTATGAGATGCAACAAGTGAATTTGCTCAGGATTTTTTTAATTGCCCACTGAGGCTTTACATTCTTATTTATGTGACAGCATGAGGACACATAACTTCAAAATGTATTCCCAAAAGAAACCGAAGAAATGAGTGTCTGGTCCAGCCAAATGGCCGTTGGCTACATATAATCAGCTGATTATGATCAACATGTTGGAAATTAACCTACCTGAAAAACAAGTATTTCCATGTTTGCAGTGTTGTGTATTTGTGTGTATTTGCATGGGTGAATTAGTGAGTAGACACAAACTTATTCAACCTGATCAGCAACTCCCTCTCCTAGTTTCCCTTCTTTAAGGGTTATTGACAGCTTTTGGAATTGAAATGACAGGCTTGTGATTTGCAGGCACAGCAGTGTGAAACCACAGAAGCCATACAGTATATTAAACCCCACAGAAGTAGACTTAAAAAAGGAGTAATGCAAGATATAAGGTAAACATGTACATGTACATGTAAAGGTTACATTATTTCTTGCAACAAAAAAAGTAAAGTTTCTGCTAATATTGATTTGAGTACCTTTCCTCCATCTTTATTGCCACATGCGCTCCTGAATACTTTATTTTTGAAAGGGGGGGAGATAATGACATTAAAGACAGTCGGGCGGACAGGGGGCTCTCACCTGGACGATCTGCCGGGGCTGCACGGACAGCGTGGGGAAGTTTCCGCGGCCGTGGATGGGGACGCTCTCTCCCAGGATGGAGTCCAAGCGCCGCACCTGATCCCAAGACAGCACGCTGACCCGCCGACTCTGCTCCGAGGCATCACCGGAGGACATGACGACCAGACTGAGCGGGGATGTCCACAGAGAGTGAAGGCTGTGGTGAGAACAGCGGCGGCGAGGGCGCAGCGCAATCCCGCACGAGAGAGCCGCTGGAGTTTGGATGACTGTGGATGAAAGCAGTTCAGACAGCGTCTCCTTCTTCTGAGACAAGTTTTTAGAAAAGCCTCCTCAAAGCAATAACGTAATGAGAAAATGCTGTAGGATAACGGACATCTCCACAGGCAGAAACCTCCAGTCCTCCTCTGTGTGTCTGTGTGTCTGTGTGACTCTGTCCTCAGATTAGAGCCGCCTCTGGACTCACACCGGGTTTTTACCGAGCCGGGATTAACTGCAGCCTCCCTATTGGCTGGCCTGAGATTTATGAACACTACAATATACAGAAGACTAGCCTCCACACACACACACACACGCACACACACCTACTTCCCATGCGTCAGATGGCAGGTTCAAGGACTGTAGGAAATATGGTAATTACTAGTTAAGCGCAATTAGAGGACCCAGTTCTCTGCGACTGGGCACGTTTGACTCCAACATTGTGTCCCTGTTGCACTCTAAATCTGCTATGTGTTTTAAATTTGTTGCAGACACGCGGAAAACGCGTTTTTAAAAATGTTTTTTTATGTTTTCAAAATATTTTTTAGCCAAGGAACTATAAAGAAATGTAAACTGGAAATGAGCAAAGTAATAAAAAACTGTTGTGGCAAAAATGGTGGAGCGTGATAAAATTAATAACACCTTGGAAAAATGTTATGTTTTTGAATTTGTTACAACAGTTAAAGTAGCTCAATTTAACCTTGTGTAGCAATTTACACGTGTCATCATTTTTTATCGGCCAAATGTGAGCGGATTGAGACCTTCCCTGACACTCTCGGTTGCCTCTATAAGCCTGTCGACAATTAGTTGAAGTTGCTTCATGCTCCTGGAACTTGGATTTCTTAGGCCCCATCCACACGTAGCAAAACGATCTTTTTTTTTCTCCGTCTTCCTCGGAATCTTTTTCAGAATATTTGCATCCAGACGCTCCACTGAAAACGACTGAAAACACTGTAGTTCATATTCCAGGCCTATAGGGGGCGCTTGAAATTTACCAAATTCACCAGGCGGAGAAGAAGAGACGGAGCATGCGCATTAAGCTTGCACTCTGTATACAAACAGACAGCAGCAACAACGGCGATTAGTTCCAGAGGTAAGTTGCTGAAATATCCACCTCTTTTGAATTGTCAACTGTTTATATTGTATCACAGGCCCTTTGTGATGATTATACTGGTCTTCATTTGTATATGCACGGCGTAATTGCCTATATTTTATCTTGGTTGTTACAACCAATTTTCAAGCTTTGCCTGCTAGCTAGTTAGCTAGCACGACTTCGCCAGCTGTGAAGGTAACATAAGAGTCCGGTAATGAATCGCTAGCAACTTTTATATTAATGATGTGTGTGATATAAGAGTAGTTCTAGCTGCTAGCACTAGTAGAAATAAGGGGGCGTTTGTGATAAATAACGTTATTTCATTTATTATTTCATTGAATTTTGGGATATACTAATTTTTCATTATGTGACGTGTTGGCTGTACTTAATGTTTTGTACTGTTCCGTGTTCACTTGGCTAATACTTTTACAGAGTGACTGTAATGAATGCAACCATCTATTATTGTATTATTTTAAAGACACCAATATTTTTTTGAAACAGTCTCATTCTCACTGTTCTCTTGACCCACTTGGCCTCTCTTTCTCTTCCCTTTGGGTATATTTGGAGTGAAAGTTTGCCTTTCCCTGATGTGGAGTTTATATGTATTCTTTTTCTTTCATTGTGAGTTTACTAAATAGCTCTTATTTTAATTCTAGAAGGGACAGTATCAGATGAATCTAGCATATCTGACCTCACCTCTGCTTTCTGTCTCCCTCAGAGCACCAAGGTCCATGCAGCCTTTCGTCTCAGCATATGTAAGTACAAAATAAGCTATTATCTTTCTGTTCACCTAAACATTATTTAAACTATACTTTAACTGATCCCTGCTCTCTTTCTTTCCTTTGTCTGCCTGTCTCTGCATCTCTCTCTCCATCTTTCTCTCTCTCATTCTCTCTCTGTTTTTCATACTTTAATGTGCCACTTTGGTGAGGACCTCTTTATTTTACATGGATATATGGTCTTACTGTGGGCATAATTGTGTATTTGTATAAACAGTATATTTCATTAAACAC
>OMLP01037075.1:16039-41447 GCA_900302685.1 Spondyliosoma cantharus | reverse complement strand
ATAATTACCCACACAATGCAAGCCTCCTATCCTAACATTAACACTCATTCTACTATGGAAAAGTGTTATTAAGGTGTTAGTGTAGTGAACGTAGGCAACTGTGTCCCCTCTAGTCTGTCAACCAATGTTAGCAATTTATTACAAGGGTTAAACTAGTGCGTAACTGACTAGTAACTATGAATCACTGCACAGGAAAAACAACAGCATAAAGCTACAAATGTAGAGCAGGCTGATGATGAATCAGGAACAGTTTCAGGTGTGTCGACAATGTCAATTAGCAATTTTGTTTGGAATAAAGATGGTGTGATCATTGCAGTTCTTTGTTTTAGGATGCCTTGCAGTTGTAACCTATGAATCTCATCATCGTGCTGGTTATTTTGAAAGCAAATGTTGGATTTGCATAATTAAAGGTGTCAAGATGTTATTCTTAAAATGTTACCCAAATGTTCTTTCTTATAAGTTTGATATGTGTAATGCATATAAAGATTACATTTTATTCATTGATGCATATTTTTGAAATACATTCAGGAAACTGAATCCAGTACAGATGTAGTGCAGGTTGAGGAAGCAGCAGCTGGACCGTCAGGGCTTTCAGTGAGGTCTTAAAATGGTTCTGTGATGAGATATCAGCAATGAAAGTGAAGGATGATTGGGTTTTATTTTACATTAGCATTTTTCATCACAAGTTGTTTTTTTCTCTTTTATTGAATGATAAACAAAGCTTGTTGTGTAATGCATATACTTACCATATAAGGTCTACATTTTATTCATTGATGCATTATTTTGAAATACATTCATTTAATAAAGTATTTACTTGTTCAGCATAATTCAGTGAGTACTTTTTTTTTGTCCTGTCGGTTAAAAAAGGCTGGGGGAGAGATAGGTTGCTGGGTAGTGTCCCTACCAAAGCTGAGACCAAAGTTACGCCCTTGATTACAGCCCAGTACTTTTGTTGTTTTGCATTGTATCTGGCATTATTATCCCTCTATGAACCTTATCAGTAGCCATTCTGCCAATTGAGCCTGTTATGGAACTCATGCTCGTTCTCAGCTTTCTTAATTGAAGCAACCAAGTGACCTTCACAAAAATGTTGGCAACAAATTACAGCATGCCTTTGCAAAGGTAGACCTTATCTAACCGTAAAAGGCGGATGCTGTGAAGGTGCTTTGATTGTACAAATGGGTGAATCAGAGGTTTCAAACTACCTCTGTAGTCATGGAAAAAAGATGCTCTCATCTTATTTAGTGATGCAGCTTCAATGAAACTCACTGAGTTTCATAAGAGGGTCAGCAGACAGGTACATCTGGAGCAGATCTGCAGAATGTTGCATGGATACTCCTGATATTCATCCATCAAGTCTTACAGTTATCCACTCACTGAGCCCTACAAATGGTACGCTCAACTTTGATTTTAAGTTATTGCTGCATCAAATGGGTCGTTTTATGAAGAATGGCAGCACATTCACACAGCGATATTGTGAGGAGAGGATTTTCCGTGCAAACATGTTTTCGGTCTTTGTTGATGGATCTTGTAATCACTGACTGACAGTCTGCTCAGATGGAAGCTCATGTGGTTTGCATTTATTGAAGTACATACTGTTCAGCGTGTAATTTGCATGACGTTATGTCCAGTCCACAAACCACTTCACAACCAATAGTGAAAACTTCAAAAATCAATGAGTAGCAAAGTTGACAAAAATAGTCTCAAACTGAACAAGCGTGCCAAACACAATATTGTTCAGTGAGTTGTACACTTCAGTGGCTGATTCAGAGCGTGGTAGAACATGGCATGTAATTTGCAACTCTTAGTACTCAGCGTTTTTAAAGAGACACACTAATGAATGCTTGCACAGGTGTTCATATCCATTTTATTAATTAAATACCAGACATCCCAACAATGTAGCAGCCTGCTTGAATAAAAGACTAACCAACTGATCAGGCCCCTCGAGACAGTCTGAGGAGAAGAACCTCTTTTGGTACAAGACAGCGTGTCTGCTGGTTTGACTATTACATGTGTGGATCCAATTTATACATAATTCATATGCGTAACCTTGTGGTTGACCTCATTTTGATTTCCTTCACCACACACACACACAGCTTGACCACCCCATTCTCTGTCTCCATCTCTCAGACAAATCTACCTTATTCAGTGATCTTTTCCTCGTATTTGCATCATTTCTGGGAATGTGCATTGCATCTTATCGCCGAGTGCAGAAGAAGAAAGGGGATTATGTACCATTGCTCTGAAGCAAGTAACCATTGAAAAAGATCTTAACGAGGGGCAGTTGGCATAGGAGGAATTTAGCTGTTAATTTCCACTGTTGAATGTTGCATGAAATCATGTTTAAATATGTCAGGGGACGGATTTCATGGCTAATTCCAGCGACATTCATTGTGGCGAGCTCAGGGGCTGAATGTTAATGTAAATGTACAATATTGCCTTTTGTCTTAATTACTGGAAACAAAGAAAGGGCAGCCATGCCAAGAAACCCTTCTTCAAAGAGACAATTAAACCGTTCTTGAATAAAAAATATGAGATTCGTGTAATGACACTAACACCCTCGGGTAAATAAATCGACAAAAATAATCAGCAGAAACTAAAAATAGACTGGGAAGGCTGGAAAGGTTTGCTCAGCTGAATTGCAGCCCGGTGCACTCGCTGGAATGTGTATGATAAACAACATGCATCGAGCTGCGTTCATTTATTCTACTAATGGACTCGAATGAGGTCTAGACCATGCAGTCTCGCACATCTGTAACCTCAAGGGAGCTGACAAAAGGCTATGCCTGCAAACCCAAGGCAAGCTTTTCTGTGTCTGTGTAGTTTTCAAATGCACATGTAAAATGTTTTCACTGAATAATAAAAATCAATCTCAAGGGGAAATGTTGCTGCTACAGTAACACACCACCCCTTTGGCCTTGTTGGCTGGAGTACAACTCGTCCATGTGGCAGAAGTACTGGTCTGAGTAATAGCACGCACACAACTAAAAGAAGAGAAAACTAAAACATGTCAATCTCCCCCTCTCTGTGAGAGGTTGAAAGCATAATGAGGACACCAGCATTGCATTAATCAAGCAGATACCCCCGCCATGTTTCTGGTGACCAGCTGCATTTAGAGGAGCTCCAGTGTCTCCACATGCCTCTATGTCAGCAGGGATAGTTTGTCATTAGCTAAAGGGGACTGGGTAGAAACTTTCCATTACAAAATATTATTGGAAGTCAGTTTGTGATATTTTCCCATATGATAAGCATCGATTAATAGCTTTAATCCATTTCTTATCTTGTTTCTACCTCCAAAGTGTAAATGTCATCCTGTTTAAGTAGGTGTGTCTCAGTCAAATTAATCTCCTATTAACACACACACACATGCGCACGCGCACGCACACGCACACGCACACGCACACGCACACGCACACGCACACGCACACGCACACACAGCTAATCAAATGTGTCTATGGTGGCATGTTACAAGACAGATCAGAGTCTTAGGTTCCTTGGTAGCAAATCCTGTATCTGTGATGAAGTTTCTTTTCGGTCTCTCAGATCTTCTGATGGTGTGGCCACTTTGGGTCTGCCTGATCGTGCTTTGGATACAGCTGCTCCAGTTTCTGTAAAGCACTTTGGAGTTACCCAGCTGTTGAGTCTCGCCAGGATTTGATGCTGAGAAAGCCCCTCTTTGCTTAGAATAACAATTTGACTTCTGACACTTTTCTTTACATTCTGAATCCTCTAACTTTCTCATTATTTCCAGGTTAATGTGACAATATTAGAGATTTCCATTTTCTGAAGAATGTTTCCGACCTTTATTTTATTAGATTTATAGTAAATCATTACAGATAATAATAATAATAATAATAATAATAATAATAATAAAAGTGGATATGCCAAAATTAACCTTGTAATTATTAGTTGATCCATTATTGAGCTACTTAAGAGTAGTAGTAGTAGTATGCCAAACATCGACTTTGTCCGTGAATTGCTCAAACTGCAGCAGGCTGACTGTAAATTACACCCAAAACAAAAACAAGTGAAATCTAGATTAGTTCTAATTATATGCCTGTCAGCTGTGTGCATCTTAAAGTAGTCCCTGAGAGTGTTTTTTATCTGAAAAGAGAAGGATTTTGACACTTTAACACTTCAGTAAAATGTGTTATATTGGGATGCCAAAAGCTTTGAAGCAGAAATATGCCTAACTCAGATTTCCTGACAGCTAGTTAATATGGCACCTGTCGTTACAACACTCAAGAGCTATCACATTGTAGACTTAATACTGTATGTAAACGGTGAACAATATAGAGATTATAGAGTACAATACACATTCACACTCTTACAGCTTCAGCTCAAGCTCAGAACAGTCCAGTGTCAAACTACTCCTTTAGCCTGCAAACACTGAACACAAAGAAGTCACAAAACGGCAAGCATATCTTGTCACAATGCCACAGAAGAATTCATTTTGCTAGTTTCACCACCATAACACATCATGCGAGTGATTTTCTTAACAGAAAGAGACTGTTGCCAGGTGTAAAAAGAAAGAGAAGCAAAGGTGAGAAGTGGCCAGAGGGAGGGTGCTTTTATCCATCTGGATAAAGACAACTAAAGGTGACAGGTAGACAGTCAGAGGAGCATGTAAGCCTGGGCACACTATCAAAAGTGAAATCCCAGTTATAGTGGTGCTCTGACCTGGTTCAGATGCATGGATTCCTTTATTTCTCAAATAACTAACGTGGTATAAATATTGACGGAGTGTAGCAGTAAACACAGAGGAGAGGAAACACACACTACCTAAATGCCAACACGCGAAGGGAAGAGTCATTTGATTTAAGATGTGACATTTAGAACATTCCCCCTATATTACAAGACAGAAATAAAGGAATTCAGTTAATGATTATCTTCCTCGTTGATTAAGTCATTTTATCTAAGATATGAATTACAGTATGAGATAAGTCATGAAATGTAATAAGTACAGTCGGACAAATTTGAGGTATGTGCACTTCACTTGAGTATTTCCATTTTCAGCTACTCTGCCACCAAAATATAGCAGAGTGGAAGTACAAATATTGTACTTTTTACTCCTCTAAATTAATTTGATAACTGATGCATATAACAATATGTCGAATTTTCGTTTTACTTTATATTATTTTACTTTCGTACAATTACTGCCAGAAAATGACTTTTGATACTTTACAAGTACATTTAATATCAGACACCTCAAGACAAACTATTCTTATGGTTGATTTTTACTTTTACCAAAGTAATATTGCAAAACAGTTTCTTTACTTTTAGTCAAGTATGAATATTGGCTACAAGCAATGACTATTAAGTGCCTTGTTATCTAATAACTAATGCTTTTTTTTATGAAGACCTTAACAAAAAGTGTGACCCAAACAATTCATCAATATAATTAATCAATATAAAACCATTAGCCTTAGCCCTTAGTTCTCTCTTATACTATGTATAAAATACAATCGGCGTTGTGAAAAGTTTGCATTAAAAAGACTGTGTAAATGTTAACAACAGTATAATAAGCACATGTATTTTTTGTTTATAATACTTTTATTAGGCACATACAAAAGGTTTATAGCCTGTTTAAGGCTGTTAATAGAAACTTTAAAAATATTCAATATACCTTTACAAACAAGCGTATTTACTTTAACCAACTTATTTATCATTATTATTATTATTATTATTTCATTGTTGAAAGCCTTTATCATACATTTTTGGTTGTTTAAGATTGATATCTAATTGACAAATACATCTAATAACAAACTCTCATTACAATGACCTTAAAATAATGTGTGACAGTTTTTCTTTTAATCAATTAGTTTGGTCCATTAAATGTCCTCACGATTTCCCAAATCCATGTTGGAATCTTTTTTTTTTTTCCGACCAGAAGTCCAAAAATCAAAGATATTAAGTTCAATACTCTAAAGAGACTAAGAAAACCAGCAAAAGACATTGGAATATTTTTTTACATGTTTACTTAAAAAAATGTAATATTAATGTTTGTTCAGTTGTCAAATGGATTAAACATCAAAATATTTCAGCTTTGAAAAGTAATAAGCTGGAGAGTGAGGTTAAAACATATGGGGCATAAAGGAAACACAAACAGACCAACAGGGAACAGGTGCTGATTTAAAAGGAAGGCTGGCCTGTTTTCTTAAATTGTTGGGCGCACTGCTGGAAACTGGGCTTGCTGCTATTATTTTGGTTGATTAGCAGGCGTCTTTAAACCCCGGACACGCTGGGGTGCATATCCTATTTGCAATCTGCATAATACTGACAGGTAAAAAAAGAAATGCCTCACTGTACAGGCAGGAAGTCTCATTACTGTTCTTATTACAGGACATGGTTAAAGAATAATACTGTGTTTTTTTTAAAGATTGAGAGAAACAAATTGGTGCCTTCCTCTGTATTCCTGCTTGTGTCTACGTGGAGTGTAGTTTGATATCAAGGCTCATTTTCTTCCCCTTAGAAGAAGTCACTTGCTGAGTAAGTAAGATAATCTACTGCAGTAGATATGTAGCCCTAATTAGGTTTATTTTTTCGTCTGTCTTTTTGGCTGACTTTTGTTCTGCTCACACCTGACATCCACAGATGGAGATGGAGGCTGAGAGGAAGTTAGCTCCATTGCCAGTTTATTAGGGACATATAACGCAACAGCCCTGCAATGCATCCGCCTGTCTTGAAAGGTTATAATGCATTAATAAAGTGTTTTGTGAAAACTTTTTTGGAGAGTAGAGTCTGAAAGTTCAGCCAGAAAGCCAAAGCCAGAAGTCTTCAAAGTGTTCGGATAAAATGACAATTTCAAAACAACTCCACCATGAAGATTATGTAATGTGATTTCAAGCTAGAACAGTCACTAAACGACCTTGAAGTGAGATAGCTATGCTAACTGTTGTAGAGATTTGGTGACAACTTTATGGCCATTTTGGGGGCTGCAGTTTGTAATTCGGTTAATTGTTTATAGAAGTGTTGCGAATGTTTGTCCATAAAGCCACAATTGTGAAACCCTTGGTGGTGAAAAGTCATGGGATCACTAAAGCTATAATTATCTGAAACCATTAATGTCTGTAATTTCACAGGATAAATTAATATCTTGACCCAATAATCAGAATTCATCCTCTGGGGACCATGATTGTCTGAACAAAATGGCACCTCAATCTATTCAATATTTCTTGATATTAGTCTGAACCAAAATGGTGGACTGACCAATAGACTGGCTGACAGAAATGTGTACAGTCACACTTTTAGCATGGCTAAAAAGATACAACATACATTGCAAAATGTTTGAGAGAAATACAAATTACTTAAATTAGTTGCAGCCAGTCCACAGTGGTCAGTAACTATGGGATTATTCCTGAAACGCAGCAGGTTATCCATGAAATTATCACCTGCAGTGTAGCAAAGAAGATTCCACGGCATATATAGAAAGCACTGTGTACTGATTTTCCAGCTCTGTGCCTGTGTGCGTGCTGCTGATGCCCTTTTTTTCCCATTTGAGCCACTGGCCGTCAGAGAGCAGATGACTAGATCAGGAAAAGAGACACGGTGCATGCTTGTTTAGCCCAGCTTTCAGGCTGTCACCCTGAAATGAGGCGTCATGGGGCGCTCATGAAAAGAGGCACCGAGTTATGCATCCATCTACTTTCATCAAACCACACTCATGAGACAAGAGGGTTGGATTTACACACACCCACTGCACACAATCTATCGACCAAACCCTTACTTTTAAATGTTAATTTGGCTCACCAAGATGGGAGTTATTTTCACTGCCTCTCAGTCTCTCTGAGTCTTTGTGCTGCTCTGTGCTGATATCATTTGAATCGTCTGTTTCTAATGTTTACAGAATGAAAAACATCTTAACTAAATGCCACTGGTTCAGAACAGACAAAGTCAAAGCTGTAATTGTTCCAGGGCTCTTACAGAAGCTTATTTTCAGCATGTTTTAATTTGCTAATTATCGATCAATTTTTGTTCTGTAAAATGTCAGGAAATTATGACAGACGCCAATCACAACTGCACAAAGGTCATTTTTAGAAGTCTTATTTTGTCCAGCAAACAGTGCAGAATGGCAACATATTTTACTTTAACAGAAGACTAAGTCTGCAGATCTTTACAAAGTCCGATACATTAAGTGTCTGTTTGCACCTTGACAGCTAGTTTGCGAACACAGAAGAAGAAAAAGAAAAAAAAGAAGGCAACGAAGACGAAAGGAATCTTATTAGTACTATGGAACACTAAATCATCCATCTTTGACCACTGCATCTTAGGCTTTGTTACCCTTGGTATAAAAATGTGAAATTATCAGTTATCTTATTGGTATCGGCCGTGAGAAGCAGTTACTCAGAAGCAGAACTGTTTTTAAAAGATCAATGCTACACCAACTGAAAGAGGGAAAAATGTAGGCAAATAAGGATTATTACTATTGTTCATAGTTTTAATAGTAGCCTTAGTAGTAGTAGTATTCTTTGGATGTGTGCCCAAGGCAGTTCAAAGGTATCTACCAGACGAAATACTCACTCCATTTACTCGAAGGATTAACTCTGAATTGATATTCCCTATATGACATAACGTCATGAGGGCTGACAGAAGGGCTGCCAGTATGAGCATAAAAAGTCAGATTAGGCTGTGAAATTGAATGAAATGAGTAAAATTGAACTGAACTAAAAATACTATTAATTCACTAAAATGTCAGGTTGATGTTAGATAATGGTAACTGTCTTTGCTGACCTCCCGTTAACACAATCAGTTTTAGGTCACAAAAAAGACATTTTTCTGGTCAAATTGTTGTTTTAATACTCGGAAAAAATAGATGTTTAAAAAAATATCAGTATACCTGAAGACAAGACCTTAATGTTTTTGCTTTTCTATTTTTCAGCCCAGTCGCCAGGATAAAATGTTGGCAGTTAATGTTTCTGCAGACCACTGTACTTTTCATGTCAGGGCCTACAAACCATATTGACATTTCTACAAAACAACATGTCACATACCTGTTTATGACCTGACTGTCATATTGGTGGTGGAGATCTTTTCCTGAACCTAACTAAGTGGTTTCTGTGCCTTAACCTAATAAGCAGAGCTTTGTCACAGCATGAAATAAAGAAACTGGATTAAGGAAGTGCAACGTAAAGAAATGTAAAGTTTCAATGTATGTGTGATTTGCAGTCCATTGCCAACATGGCAATGTTGACATCAGGTGATAGGGCTACAATTGTTCCAATCTGACCTTTACATACATCTTCTGGTCTGACAATTGTAAAACCTGCCTAACCAACAAGCTGAGCTGTATTTTTACATGATCCGGTTGATTCCTGTCATTCATATATTCAGCCTCTGTCAGCCTTACTTGACAGCTGTCATCCGGTCATGTCAGAGTGCAATACACCCACAGTGATGAGACAATAAAGGAGTGACATGCAGTTATGCAGTTATAAAACCTATTTTGTCACTTGCACCACTATGCAATTATATAATTGCAAAGAAGCTCATGTCTGTGCACATTTCCATTGTTTTAATACAACAAGCGCACACATTTGTACCTACCTACCAACCGGATATTCATTAGCTAAACGAAGCTCACACGCTGAGTGCAAAGTGCAAATGATATGTCCATGTCACTGACAGCCTGAAGGCTCACAGCACTCACATCTCACTAAATTAAGAATGAGGTCATGTATAATCTTTTAGAAAAGGTCAATAAAGCGACATTTCTGGACTTTCCACACAGAGCTCTTGTGATCAGATTATTTGCTGGAACCTGAAGGCTTTTTTAATGTCTGTTGTCTTTGGGCTGTAATCTTTTATAACAGCTAGTGTGACATTGCACGAATTCCACCCCCATTGCCTAAATCCCTCAAAGTGATTTGCCATTAACCTTGAAATGGTGACTGACTTTCTTTAGATGACAGTGGAAGCTTGGAGCAATTTTTCCCCGCTTGCTGCTTGATGAGGAAGCGGATGGCCGAGAGTCTTACACGTGTGAGCGCAAATGTTAGATGAAGGGAATGCATGAAGATGAATATTACTTCAAAGGACACTTGCATCGTGTTAAGGTTTCAATCATGACTTATAATGTTACTCTTGATACATCTAGTTTTGCTAAAATGTAGGGGCACTTTAACATCCATTAACGGATCATTTCACCAAATGTTATCTACAGTACCTTGCGTTATTTATTCTGATCTTAGAACCAAGGTAGATGTTGGAGTGTTACTGTCACTCTTGTTAATGACAATGATCTAAAGTTAAATTCTGTCCTCTAATGATCTGTGAATAGCTTTGCGATGAATTATGAATATAGCAACGTCTTATCAATTTCAGGGTTAAAATAAAGAACTTCCAGTAAGTTCACTTCCTGTCCAGGCACCACTCACTTCCAATTTAAGCCACACCCATTCCGAATAGGGATACGAATACCCAAAAAGTAATTTGGCTGGTTGATTACATACAGATAAAGATAACGATGCTGGTTTATCCCTTATCTGTAGCATAATGTGTGATGCTCACAAGACACCACAGGCAGATGCATCCAGCGGTCCCTCGGATTGGTCGAGCTACCAAAACACCGGATGCTACCTTCAGCATAATTCCAATCAATGGCAGCCTTTGTTATATCCATATCTTCATGACCATGACAACTCCACACTACCAGTTCATAACACAGGCTTTTTGTTAATTTGACATCTCAAGCCCATACCTGACCTTATCAAAGATGTTTTCTAAGCATCGTTTGCAGCCAAAGAGCACATTAAACAACAGTTTTCACAAGTCAAGCATTTGTCCTTGTGACAAGTTAACTGATCTTCTTGTGAGTGCTTAAATGTGTTGCCTATTTCTCCAAAATGTTTTATTTTTAATGGAAGTAAAATAATATATTGACTATCCAGAGACATAAATCCTTGAAAATGATTCCAGACAGATGAAATGAGACAACTGTCTGTACCAGAGTTCCCGTGAAGGTCAGTCTCTGTGAGTCAAACAATCATCTGACCTTCACGGCTCCTGCAGAATCAATAAAGAAATCTAATCAAGGAATGTTAGCCAGGATTCAAAACCAAATTATGTCAGAAGAGAGGATCTTAGGATTTGTGGGCAACCTGTTAAATCAGGGCAGAATGTAAAGTATAATTTCATTAATTGGCCAGAACATCAATGTTTGCTTTATCTATTATACATCACTAGAACATTTGGGGCCTCCAGAGTATGCTTGGTTGCTAATCATCTCTTAGTATTGCATGCAGTTAACATAAACAAAATAAAAAAATACATTTAAAAAAAAAAAAAAAAACGGCTCTCTGAAAAGTCCATTTTAAGCGAAAGAGCAGAACATTTATAGCACAATCACACTGTGCACTTAAAACTGCACTTACTTTTATAAATGCCAATTTACATACACAAATTAAAGAGGTTCAGCTGATATCCCTGTATTTAATGAAATGTGTTTATTAATCAACTGGACAATTTGTACTGTATAAGATCCCCTTGGCTACAAGCTCCATCACTCATGTCCATCATGTCATAAACTGCAGTCATGCACTGGAATTTATGTTACATCCGTGTAACTTAATCGCGATTTATCAAACAGACTCAGGGCATGAAGGCTGGATATAAAGAAAGATAGCTGGATGTAAAATTTAACAACTTGAGCAAACGGATGTTTATTTACCAAAGAGCAAGTTCATGATGCGACTAATTTCGCAGTAATTCATATTTTTGTCACAATAAACTAGATATATTCCGAATACAACCTAAACTGGAAGAAAATAACTGTTATGGAATTTCCCACAAAGGTTTATGACTAGACTAGACTAAACCTTTGTAGCATATTTTTGTGGGGTGTAACTAAATGCTTCCAACAATGTTCAAATACAAAGAAATCCATAAATCTTGCTTCAGATAATGGGCCATTTTGTTTGGTCGCCTGTCACCATGAATTCAAGGAGAGAGTCAGAGAGTGAGAAACAAAGTCGGCGAACAAGAATAAACACAACGTTAATAAAGATTTAAAACAGGTCACATGGATAGATTTTCATTTTCATCAGCTGTGATGATTGTTTAACAAATGAAGACAGCAACTTCCATGATGCCATGCCACTATCATCTTTTGTTTTGAGTTTATTGAGAGATCCCTGTTGGCAGAAATTGCATTATGTGAGTGTACCATTATATTATTAAAGGTAGATGAGTAATCTCGATAGTAACTCTGCAAAGTTCTCTGCTTGAAGTGTTCAATTTATTTCACTCTAATTTTAACCTTTTCCCAAATCATCAAATACTGGCGCTTTGGGATTGTTGGGTCGGATCAGATGCCATCCCAACGTCTCTGACGAGCTGGGAAAACCTGAGCATATTTTGTCTCGAAACCTGACTTTTTCTTACAAATGATAAATATCAAAATATGAACATTGCCAGGAAAGGTTTACGTTTCTGTACGTATTGCATAATATAATTTCATCAAGGTGAATACCGGGCCCAGATTCAGAAAACGAGAAAACATTTCAGTCCGTCTGTTTCTTTTTTGGTTTCAATTTGGATATAAGGAACCTACATGGTGTTTTGAAATGATTCTGAGAATGATTAAAAATGTGTTACAAAATTGTTGTGCTCCTAAAATAACAAAATAAAGCTGCTCAAAAAAATGTACACTCCATGAAGTGGTCTGCCTTTATAGTAATAATTAACAGCTACAAATTTGCAATCAGTTTGATTTTGATGAATGAAATTACATTCTTCAGGAAGGAGTCCACTGATGACTGATGAACACACTATTTCTAGTGATGAGCAGTTTGAATGAAAACCTTTAAGCTTTACAATATTTTGAAAAAGCAGAGAAGTAAATCGTAAAATGAACTAATATCTGAAACATTCCAATTTAATAAATGCACTATCCTAGCTGATGCAGACGTACTAATCTAACAGGCTTCAGTCCATCATCAAAGGCAGGTATAGATGCACTACTTTGGTTGAATCCCCCCTTGTGGAACATTTTTTGCCTTGCCTGTGGCAGATTGATTTGAGGGATTGATTGGTCTAGACGGTGAACATTTCACCTTGATAATGCAGTTCTATGGTGAGTGTTTAGCTTTATTGTGGATCTGACTTGGTATTCATAGCCGACCGCATTGCAAAGTGTGATAACACAGTGGATGTGCACGAGGTACAGATGTGAGGCAGTCCTCGCTCACTTGGCCCGTCACTTTACAAGGTTCCAATTTTCACACGGATCTGCTCGTGACCTGGAGACTGAGCCGGTGAGTTGGTATTTTGATCACATTCGAGCCATCTCGTCTCTCTCATCAGTTTTCCAAAGCAGTCACTCTATCAAGTATCTCCTTTGCTGCATCTCTCCAGCTCCTTGAACAGAACTCGTCTATTAAGAGATCGTCGCTCCAGGGTTCTTAACTAGACTGAAGCATGTGATTTCATTGGAGTCTGGGAGATAGTCAACACCCTATCAAGTAGTCAATACACATTTCGAGAGGCGCTGAGCATCTGATGACGGTTATCTCTGGTTTGCAGCATCAAAAACTTAAGTCAAAGCTGGGAAAACCCTTCCACTGAAAAGAGAAAATGGAGGCAATGACTTAAAATCTAAAGGGCCATTAGATATTTGCTGCCCAACAATTTCTCATTTTCACAACTCATGTATCATTTGTTTTTTTTATTATTTTGTCTTCATGCTCAGATTTCCCAGTTCAAGGTTTCCTCCTCTTTTTTTCCCCTCCAGCAAGGTGTTCTTTGAAGTTTCTGTATTTCATGCCTTTACTCGAGGTGGGTTTCAGGCCACAAAGGTTAGGTAGACATGGCTCCTTACAACAGTGTATGCTACAAAGAGCTTGTTTGGTTTCCTTCTGTCTTATTTTGTTGAGTATTGTATTTCATCCTTTGTTTTGGTGATTCTAATCTAGTTTAACAGGGTAAGCTTTGTCTTTCACCAAATCGTGTGTAGCCCTAAAGTTTTAAAGACGACAGAAAGAAGAAAGTGCTACTATTTATTTCACATTTGTCTGAGACGTCATTGATTATTGCTTCACCACTTTCCCCTCATGATGGAAGGATGAAAGATGAAGACACAAATAAAGAAAAAGCATCTGCATTACCATGTATTATATATCAAAATATTGGTTTGTTAATCAATACATTTATCTGAAATGTTTTCATGATTCATTCTGTTAAAACATCCTCTGCGTCTAGCAGTAAAAGTGTGAGGATTTGACATTTTTTCTAAATCTTCTAAGATCAGAAACTCTAAAGCTTTGTATGATGGCCGAATGGTATGACTAATGCTTCAAGGATTCAGCCAGATGGTAGACGGCGTGGAAATATCTTCTGGAGAGAATCGGAAAAACAAACAAACTTCCAGCAGAATGGCAGGATGGCAAATCGGAAACACTCATGACAATTAATTGCTACGGTAATGTCGTACTGTTCACAAAGTATGGATTATTCTAGGAATGCAAGTACCTATACAATGCAGATAAAATGCAGCTTATTCCATTGAAATCTTCAAACCAATTTTTAGTCCGTCCAAAAATCTAAATTCCCTCCAAAATGTAGGGCCATTCCAATATTTCCAACACGGTGAAAGGCACACTGAAAACACTAAATCAATAACTTCCCGTTGCCTATACAGCCCATGGTTTCTTCTTGTGTGAGAAAGTAACCCAACATCTAGTTGGAAATTCCATCATTGGGAAGGATAAAAAGTTAAAACATTTTATAACTGGACGGTACTGCGTGTACTGTTTCCATTTTCTTTATACAAAATGTGAGCTTATAAGAAAATTACCCTTCTTTTCACTTGATTTATTGCCCCAGTAAACAGTGCCCTAATGAGTTTATGGACTCAATTGGCAGTTTCAAGTCTTCTGCAACACAGCGTGATGTTGATTTAGTATATTATGATCCCAGTGGTATGCTTCTTTAGGGCTTGGTGGCCTTGTGATTGTTGCTACCACAGCCTCAGTAAGATAAAGTCAGGGCGGAGGCATAGCTATGCTTATCCTCCCCAGCTATTTTCCCTCAAATATGGTTACTTCTGGCTCCAAAGAAACAAACAAAAAAATGGTAAAAGGGTAGTCTGCAAACCAATGGGTGACGTCATGGTGGATTTTAAATCAATGAGTGAGGTTAAAATTAGCAATGTAAAGCCAATTAATCAGCAGATTAATCTATGGTGAAATGAATCTTTAGCTCCAGCCAGAGATATTTGTATCAGCCTTCAGTCTTCTTGTCTTTAGGGATACTTTCAGTCTGCTTGGTAAGAACTTGTACTCAGCTGCCACCAGGGACAAAATTCAGGAAGCAGCATATGTGAGGAGAATAAATACGATCACATTCATCTGATAAAGGCGATAACTGTTTGCACCTTTCTCATACAGAGTCAGAAGCACTTTGGATTCCAGGACACCTTTGTGTTGTCTCTTTGATTTGAATGAAATCCTTTTCTGCATAGGTTATATAGAATATTATCAATCCAAGTAGTATTTAGCACATATTTGTTTTAGCTGAGGATGTTAGACGCACTGTGACAGAGATAACTGATTCAGACACATTAATGGCTTCACCAATAATATACTGCCAACTCTAATGAACAACATAGTGTGTCAACTGAAACCAACATTTAAAACCAGGCTCTCTGGCTCTTGATTTTCTATTCAGAGTGCAGCAATAATAAAAATTGAATTCAACTTGTGTTTAATCGTGAGAGGAAAAGATCTCGGAGCGCCATTAAATTATAATAAGTCTGAAATGTCATTCATTTTTCAGAATTACTTTTAGATATCATTCATTTTTAGGAGAGGAGCCAAGTAATGGCACACAGATTGCAGAGGACTTAGGGAGAACAGCATCTGTAAGCTTTGCTTTATGCAGTCTTGTCAATTCACACAAGCCTTTTGGGGGTTGCTCCAGGATCCATCATCTATAATATAAAATGTATAATGTCAGTTCATTTTGGAAAATTGAATACAATTCGTCCCGAGAGAAACGGTGCCACAATCAATCCAATGATGGTCTAGACTCTATGCTTTCTTGTCACTCAAAGTGTTATTTTGCAATAAGGATACACTGGTTTACAAAGCCCACAAGGTTAGTGGGTGTTTTCTGGCTGTGCAATCACTTCAATGCCGTTAAAGAGCCAAGTCATTCCAGGAACTCTGAACTACTGATTAGACAAACTACATGTTGGAAATACTAAGTGGTTAGCATAATGGTAGATTTGGGCATTCTGCTTGATACTGCTTTTTGGCTTGATGTGACTTCTTTTATACAGTAAGGAGCAAATGTCATGTTTTTCTTCTCATCTTTTTAACACGTCAGCTTTCTCCAATTAGGTGGCAATTAAGTCAATAACACTCTGGCTGCCACCAAGTTTGCTCTTCACGCATTGATTTTTTGTGATGAACTTTTGAATTAAAACATCATTAAATTTCCTAGAAGGAGCCAAGTGAGGCTTATGAGCCAAATGCTTCCTCACCCCGGGGTTAGGTAAAAAGATGCAGCCACTCGTTATGGTTAATTAAAGGTATTAACACTTATTCTTATGCTAATCCTGTCCTGTGCAAGCATCTCTACATGCACAGCTAGTCATGGTGCGGCACACTATACTGTAGGTATCCAGCCCAGGTTACTGAGCCTTGTTCATTTCCTCTCATTCTGTGGCATCCCGTGACTTGGCTCTATTAGGACTGAACAAACAGAGCTTTTAGGTGAAGCATGGAGGGAAGCAAAATGAAAAACTGAAATCCAATGCAACACTTTCTAATCAGCTTTAAGAAATCGCTGTGAATGCTGACAGCAGAAAATTATGATGGATGCTCTTTATTTCTCCATCCCCAATCCATATAAATCAATCAAGGGGCCCCAATCCAGGTCAGAGTGCTCCCACGTCCCTGTTCTTCACCCCAGAGTTTTTCTTTTTTTTCCAGTGTTATGAGCCAAACCTAACAGTCTCTCCTGGGAGGTCTAGATGATGTGCCAAGTACAGGCTAGGGGATAATTAACTCGGCTTTCCAATTAGGACAAAGCAATCCGCTGAGGATACAAGTGGGGAGAGGATAAATGCCCAAGCATCAGTATGGGAGGAGGACAGGGACGAGCAGACAGATAAATAAAGAGAGGGAAACAGACAGGCTAATGCTAAATACATAATCAAATGCAAACATATGTCATTGATACTATGCTGTGTGCTTATCTCACTGTGTACTTTGTCATACGACCTTTCGTGCAATTATCATCAGTTCCTCTGCATGGTATTAATATAATAGGGGAGTTTCACATCTGATAAATGCATAGAATTATTTAGAATTATGTACGTTTTGTAAGTCTGTCAAAGTAAAACAAGAATTACTGGATTTGCAGATTATTCTCAGTCTTTTTTGGCCTCGTGGTATGACGAAAGAGCTCTAGTCAAAGCCATTTTACACAATATTGGACAGATGTGGATCTGAAGAAATTAATTTTCCTCCAGTGAGTCTGAAACCTACTCTGCTGAGATGAATAGTCCTACTGAGGGCAGAGTGTTTTGCTTAGTTTCACTAAAAGGACTCTGTAGACCTCTGAGTGTAATTCTTCCAGTAGCTCAGGAGTATCACTTACAGTATAGCATTCACTTTGCTATAATGACTATATATAGCCCTGAGAAAATAATACTTTATGCCTATTTTTCCAAAATAGAAATGTTTTGGCTTGAAAAATGTTCCAAAACATGATTCCGTGTTTGTCGAGCAGAGTGAAAACAGTGGAACTTTCACAGGGTTGCAATCATTCGCAGTGTTACTCATGATAATATTAAACCTTGTTTCCAATCTTTGCCACTATACATCACATCACGTCTAGCCCTGTCTTGTGTAATGATTTCACTGAGAAGGTTCAACTGTGGTCAATCTGTTTGTTGACTGGTGCTGAGTGTGTGCAGAGGAATAAAAACGTTTGGCATACTTTTGCTGATGCTCTTTTCTCCTTCTTAGTGAGATACCCAACAAATCCAATCTCATGTGGTGCAAGGACAATTTTAAAGGGAAATACACGCTAAACAGGATTCATATTGTCCCAATCATGTTACACACCCCAGTCTTGGTTTAACTACAATTACTGATCTGCTGGCAGTGAAATAAGAGCCTGGCACGGGAGAATGGAAATTTGCCATATTAACTATTCAACACCTGAAAAACTGTCAATGAAATAAAGCTTGCAAAATTGTGGACATGAAAGTACACAATTTCACAGAAATAAGTCTAAATTAATGAATTATAGCCTGTTTGTTTTGTTTTGTTTTAAAGTTTTTTTGAGGAACAAGCATTGCTCGCAAATGCTGGTTAAGCTCTTGACAACGGTTTGTCTCGTTTTTTGTATTTAGGCACTGTTGGCTTTATTTTATCCAGCGACAATATTTAATCTACTGATGGATATTTATCATCATATCTGCCTGTAGTTACAGCATCCAAAAACAGATGAGTCTCTATAAGAGATCATACATAAGAGTTCATTTGAGAGCATACATCCACAATGCAACGACTACGAGGCTGAATGAGAGTGCTGTTCAAGTGTCTCTCAACTGTTCATTATTCATTTCCTAAGGATTCCCATAAGGATGAGAGCTCATTTGTTTATTCTTTATTTTTAATTGCAATCTAATCTTATCAATGTCAGAATCCCATAAATTATAAAAGAAGAGGGAAACCGGATTAAAAAAATGAATGATGTAAAAATCTGAGCAAACATGGATTTCAAAAGTACAATTTGCAGGGCAAACGTTATCTAGTTCTCTAGTATGAGGAACTTTGCCTTCTTGCAGCATTAAATATTTTTTTGAAAGAGGGGCACATAAAAACATTCATTTAAACCAATCTGCTACTTTTACTATTTTCTTTACTTTTTTTTTAAGTCAAAGCAATTTTTGTGCCAAAAAAAAAGACAACCTTAATTAAAATCTCATTAATTAATTTGAAATAAAGCAAACAACTAAAAAAAACCAGGCTCAGAACATACATTTTCTTAACAGCATATCCTACCTAAAGGAAACTTTAGGGATCATTGCTGAATTAATCTTTTTCAAGGTACCTCTGATGGACACCATTTCCCATAAGGCCAAGACATTTCAGGTCTAAATGTCACAGCGTGACAAATGAGGGGGAGTCCTGGGTTCACAGTTTATTCAGACGTGTCTGTGAAAACAGCAGGACTGAGAGTAATGAAGGCTGTAGAAGCCTTTAGACATTAGATATTACAACTCAAGACTTAGAAGAGAAGAAGAGAACTTTGGTGAGATTTATGGATGTGGGTATATTTTTTTTTATCCCATTGTTGCGATTAATTTTTGCTTGTTTAACTTTGTTGAAATCCCAAAAGCATCAGTTTTAATAGTAGTGGAAGTAAACTCCAGGCTTCAGTTTTCCAGAAAGACAGACGAAATAATGGTGACGAGAGATTGCGTATGAGGCTAGCCCAGACATGACATCATGATTATAGCTCCTTAAATAGTAAAAAGACCATAAAAACAAAACAAGAACAACCACAAATTAGTTTAACTGTTGGCTAAATATACTATAAAAAAAACTCACACATAGTATAATGTACAGAGTTGAGCTAAATTGCAGTAAGAAAAATATTCATAAAAGCAGTATTAAACATAACTATCAATTATCTACCAATGATTTGAAATGTGATTACTACAGTTTACGTAAGTCTATTGACGCACACCATGACATTTCTTTAATGAAAATCCACCAAGAAGCAATAAGGCCATACCTGAACACATGAGCAGGGTGCTGCACGACAGTAAGACAACTTGACAATGGAAGTGGAAATCTATCAGCCTGAGGGTTTGGTGTTCACTGACAGCTTGTCAGTGTTTGAGTCCCACTTTTTTTTTTATTTTAAGTTGACAGTGCAAATCAGTCATGCTTCATTCACAGGGTGTCATCGTCCATCATTAAAAAATGAGGAGTAATTCTGAAAGCATTTGATGGGTGTAATGCAGACAGGGGAAAACACATCAGCTGTGAGAAATACTGCATGAATAGCTTAGAGAACGATGGATCTATGGCTACATATGCTGTTTAGTTTATTAATGTCTTGGGAGTCTAAGTGCCAAAAATGGTACTGCCAAATGCTGTTACGGTGCAAAATTAATCATATTATAGTTCCTCTTAACAGAAGAATTTACCTTTCTGTTAAAGACAATTCTCTTATTTTACAGCAACAGCTACTTAATAGCAAACATCTCTTTAATGTTAAACATTGGTACTTTTTGAAGTGACCATGGCTCTCCTTTCCCCACAAAACATATATATGTATGCAAATCCTATGTTCATAAACAACTGCTTTACAAACAAATAAATCAATATAACAGTAAATGAAAAACTGCGGAGCTTTTCCTTGGAGAGGAAAAACAATGGTGTAGCATCAAACTACTTTGCTTTAGAACCACAGGTCTACTTCAAACATTTATTTTTTCCAGGAACCCAAGAAAGTATTAGACACTTAATTTATATTGACAGCAGGGTACTCTTAATGTCGATGCCCCCAGAATCTCTGCTCCCTGGGAAGCATTTTCTGGTTTCCCAGGAATTATCTAGAAAGAGTTTGCAGTGCACAACTGATTGGCCAGACTGAAGCCTCCTGACTGCAACATCATGAGCAGCATTCATTTAGATTTCAACCACAAGCTGCTATTAGTGCCAATATTGCTTTGTGCTACATTTGAAGTTTTTGAAAAACGCGAGAGTGATTAAATATTGGAGAATGTTAGCTGATGAGATGGAGAGATAGCAAGAAAAAATCAGACAGACAAAAAACACTTGACAGCTTGCCTCTACCTTCCAGACTGTTACCTTCATGGCCAATGAAATACTCTGCCATCGCATCTTATCACAATCGTTCACCCTAAAGTCACATATTCACTATAAATATACAAAAGACACACACAACAACACAACACAATCATTCTGCATGGAAATATTATGTCTGCAACAAAGTCAAGATCTTTATGGTCCCATAAAGACAGAAAAAATTCTACCTTAAAGTTTTTTGGTTTTTTTTTCTGAATATTGTGCAACCCAAACCATAAATGCCAAAATAAATGTTGCAAATGGGTTTCTGTAAACCACATATATGTTGAAACGCCACATTAGCTGGTTGCAACATTACGACTTTAAGGTTCAGTTTTCAACTTCATGTCCTGATAGTGCTGTGCTTATGGTGTGGTTAGGTTAATAAAAGGGTGAGGAAAAGATCATGATTTCACTTAAAATACTTATGTTGTCCCGCTTAAAAAATGTTGAAACAGTCTTAAACTGTGGTTACTGGCTTGGCTTGCTTGTCGCCGAGCTTTGCTCCAACACATCCCTATCCATCTCCTGATATGAAAGACAGGTCATATACAAGTAATGTGAACGTGATATGACACATGTAGACATGACAATATGACACGTATGACATGTACAAATGTGAATGCAACAGTGGTTTGCAGAAACATGTCATGTCTGTTTTCTGCATTATGTTTTGTATATTAAGTTTTGAATTCCTTGTCCTCTCGTGTCTTGTCAGTGTCTCTATGTTTGTCTCCCTCTGTCTGCCAGTGTCCTCCTCTGTGCTTTTCCCCCCTCGTTACCTCACCTGGCCTCCTCCCTCCTCTCTCCTCACCCGTTCCTTGTCTTGTCATTAGTGTCTGTGCACTTAGTCTGTGTCTCCCCTGCACTCCTTGTCTGGTCATTGTCTTTGTTTCCTCGGTGTATGTCCACGTTGGTCTTATGCTTCTGTCTGCGTCTCATGTTCCTGCCTTGCCCCCTCTTGAGTCCTGTGGTATGTGTTCTTAGGGTTTTGATTGTTGCGTCTTGCAATCTTTTTGATTTGAACTTTGCCTTGATTTGAACTTTGTCCTCTGTTTTGCCCCTTGTTTGGCGCTTTAATTTGCTACTTTACTTTTGTTTTGTTATTCTAGTTTTGGTCTAGCTCCCTTTTTGTTTTTGCTCATCAGCTTATTTAAATAAAGCTCGCCTTTGGTTCCCCTCTATCCTGCCTTTTTGTTTGTAAGAAACTGCATTTGGGTCCAGCTCCTATCTCCTTAGTCTCCCCTTTAAGCCCCAACCTGACAAAACATTACCTACCAACATTTTATTCTGCCGACTGGACAGTTTTTGTGGGACTTAAAGAGCCCAAATTAGTGCCTGGGTTTAGATTATTAAATGGGTGAGAATATGGTCTTGCTCAATCAACAATGGCCGTATCAAACCGAACACTCCTTTGGAGACATTTTCAAATTCTCAACCAATATTTAAGAATGCAGCTTAAGATGGTTTGCATTCAGTTGTGTCTCACTGTAAAATGGACTGGACCTTTTCCTTCCGGTTCATTTATTCCATCTCAGACAAAATGATTTGCACCAAAATCAGTCACAGAAGTCACAAAACAAGCCACAAAACTGCCTCTTCTGCAATTCTTTACAGTATGACAGTTGGCAATTAAAGTGTGAAGATATTTGAGGGTTGTCATAGCAGTAGTGAGTATATGCCAGTAGGTCTGTAAATCACTGATACTCTGCAGTAAGTCAGTTGATCCTGACATTAGAGAGGTGCACAACTTGATCTGAGAATATCAGAGGGTAAAATCACATCAATAGGTCATATAAGCTTTTCACAATAATCATATCACATTCTGTGATGGCAATCAGTTAGTTGTTATATTAACTTCAAGCTATTTATTGCTCCTTTTAATATTAATTCAAAGTTGAATTTAATTTGCCAAGTTTGCACCGATCAAAATGCCGTGTCATGTTGTTGCTTTGAGACAGGGCTTAAGTGGTTTCTTACGGTTAGGCCAAACAACTCAGCAGGAGCTCTGACACTCAGCAGCTACCCTGTTCTACTTAATCATTTTTTAAGATGTGTGTGTGTGTGTGTGTGTGTGTGTGTGTGTGTGTGTGTGTGTGTGTGTGTGCGCTTTTGACTTTCTGTGCATGCAATGAGAGGTTGATATGGTGACAATGTAAACTGTGATATTAAGAAAAAGAAAAAACAGTGTAGTATAAATAGTGACAGGTTACTGCATGAAATACTTGACTCATGCAGCAAAAGTAGGTAGCCAATGATTTCAAGTCATTAGAGCACCAATTTTATAGTTCTGAAGCTTTATGTAAAGTACTGTTTTGTGCATGTCTAACACGTCGGTACAGGAAATGTATACATTTTCGAATAATATCTTAAATGTGGAAAGAAGAACCACATACTCCAATGCTTTCAAACATGCATGATTTTTCCAGCTTATGTGTGACCTTTCTCAGCCCGGAGGAGAAAGCTGATTTATTGTAAATGCCACAACAATATATGGAGCCATACCAATATGGAGAAAAATTGTCTTTTAAAATTGAGTTTTGTTTTTTTTCCTCAGATAAAATCAGTGTATGCTTTCCATCTGCAAAAATGTCAGTTTAGTTTGGTTTTAGATGAGAACATATTGATAATTTTCATTTTGCAACAAAGGACAGTCTGAGATGAAAATGTTTGTGTTGTGTGCCATCAAAGGGGTACATCCTTCATTTGTGCATTGTTGTGCTTTTGATTTCTGATTATTACAACAACTCTCATAACATGTGCTGTCTTTGATCTGTCTGGCATCAATCTGTCAGAACAAAATGCCCCACTTGAAATACGTCCGCTAAGAATACACACAAAGGGCACACACTATTATTTGTCGTCTTTAAAGCAGCTGCAAATTATGAGAGGCCAAACTCTTTCCAGAAATCTGCCACGTTCACCCTTCACCTCTGACACCTTCAGTGTAGGCATATTTTGGAACAGTTGTCTTTGACAAGACGTCTGACATTGTAAATCTTATTATGTAAATACAATTGATTGGGGGCACATTTAAATCATCAGGGCCGCACCACGAGGTCGAGCTGATAAACTCATTTAAAGCAAATATACATTTTTGTAAAGGGATGAAGGTGATGATGCAGGCAGTTCAATGCTTCTATTCACTGTCAGTGTCTGTCTCCGTGGCCTTTCATTACATTATTCTTAAGGACAGCTGTCTACTGCCACATAAATATGTACCCTTTACTCCCATAGGGGTCACTGCAATCAATGCTCCCCTGAGGATTGGCTGTCACATTAGATGTCAGGGTAAAAGCACACTTAAGTGAATGAAGTGGAGTAGCTTGCGTAGGCTCAACAGGAGTTCTTGCAGTCTGAAGGACAAGGCAGCCAGTGATTCAGGAGGTTTCAAATGTTCTCTACTGGGACCATGTATTGTTTGTGTCTTTGTGACTGGAACACACACACAGGGGAAATAACACGGTATCATGTACCTTGATCAGAAGAGCAAGAAAAATCTCCCCTATTCTGACAAGAGGTCCGTTTCCTTCTTACACTGCATAGTCATACAACAAGTGCACCAAACTGTATAAATAAACTGCAGGCATCCTCTGGAAAACAGACGTTCCTGTTGGAGGCGCCTGCAACAGGGCACCATATGTGCTCGCTGAGATAAAACGGAAGGGATGAGCATACCCCCTGTAGGTAAATACTCATCAGACCAGAGTATTGGCTGCTGTGTTTCCAGATTATTCCATCATTCATCGGCAGTGCCAGGCACTGTCCTGCAGTCCCTGATTATCCTCCGAAGACTTTGGACCCTGGTGGGCTGGAAGCCTGCTCAAAGAAATCCTTCCGCATCCCTGGAAGGAGCACATATGTCTTGTTTTTCCGGTATGTGGTCATTTTAGTTGTAAGGGACCTGAGAGGACATACAAGCACCATCACTGCAATGCAGTTTTTGGTTTTGCTCTTAAAAAGATCTAAAATGTTTGCGCTTCACTTACTGTCTACATTTATGTCCGTACACCAAATAATATTTGCATGCCCTTCTTTTCTAGCTTTGTACACTGCTCCCATGCACAGTGCATGGTTAAAATGCTGGTGGTATTTTCAATACAGTGAACAATTGCAGTACAATATTTGGTAGAGGTTGATAGTGGATCTTTAAATATAAATAAATATATATATTTAAAATAGCGATTTTTTTTGTTGGTGAAAGCTGGACAGGTACAACATGCATTATATTCAGATTTTAAATGTTTGTTTTTTTCTTTTTAGAAATGTAGCACTGTCAAAAATCATTGGTATTAACTTTATTAAAACTGTTGAACTGAACATTAGGGCCCTCTCTCTCCCCTAGTCCCTCCCTGCCTCTCGGTGATAAGTTACAGAGAAACTAGGGCTTTGTAACATTAGTAAAATAGAGTAACTTTAGAGATGCGCAGGACACAGTCTTTAATTTGAGTTTGAAAAGCTAGCAGTAGCTGTCTGTTTGATATCAAGACACAAGATCTGGAAACGTGTGATTTAGCAGATGTCATCATTGGAATCTGTGCGCTGTTCTGTGGCTGAACTGGCCAGGATTACTTCTG
>OMLP01037075.1:0-11970 GCA_900302685.1 Spondyliosoma cantharus | reverse complement strand
TCTAGCGAAGTTTCAGGAGTAGGACCACACCTCAACAGCGCCAACTTCCGGTATTCCTATAAATAACCACCTGACCCTTTCCTCTTCTTCGCTCTCGTATTCTACGCCCCTCCCCCCACCCCATTCTCTCTCCCTGTTTCTTCTTTTCTCCCCTCTCCTTTGCAGGTCCATGAGCGGGTCTGTCGCTGCCCGGGTGTGTCGGCGGATTCTCTACAAAGCTTCCCCACAACGCATTCAAGGAACTCGAAGAACCAAGATCTTCAAAGTTTTGTTTTCTTTTTCTTTCCATCATAATAAATCGTTAAACGCATCATGTTGATGCCGTGGTCCTTGCTAGTGAATTAGGGTCCAGTAAGGGAAAATTGCAGGATGAATTTAACTTTCCCACATTGAATGTAAGCAACATTTTTTCTTAAGTTGTTGTACAGTAGGGTTGAAACGTCTGAGACCATGTTAAAACACTTCTAGTTTGAATTTACTTTGATTATAATACTATATTTTCATTACACCTTGAGAGTTGAAAGATTTAATCTTTTAATATTGTCCATTTATTTCAGAATATCTTAATATTTGGTCTATCTACAGTCGAGTGGTACTTTTCCATGGCCAGGAGACAAAACAGCTCTAGACCTGAAGGGAACCAGGCTTGATGCCTTGATCTTCTGATGGTGTGGTCACTTTGAGACTTCCTGATCGTGCTTTGGATAAATCTGATCCAGTTTTTTTGAGTCCTGTGCACTGCCCCCTTAGAAACCTTGAGTTTATTCATGTTCTGACACGGAGAAAGACCCTCTGCTTAGAATAACATTTTGACTTTACAAACTTAAAATCTTGAGTTTTCTCCAGGTTTACATGACCATATTAGAGCTATCCAGTGTGGTCTCAGAGTATTAGACCCTACTGTATAATTGACCTTTGTTTTTTTAGCTTTGGCCACACCTAAACAATAACTTACAGACAGACAGCATGGTTAATAGTTTGCTCGGTCTCTTAATTTCACTTTTAATAATGTATCATCATGGCTATTTGATTATTAAAGTTTTTACATCTAAACTGTATAATAATTTACTACTACTGTGAAAGCTGATGTGTGAAGCTGTAAGGTGATGCTAACAAGTTGCTGATTAACTGTAAAGTTGTGATGAAAATCTATATACACTTACAGTGAAGGGTCATTTTGACTAATCAATCATTTTCAGTTTGATATTCAGGACTGCCAGTTCACCTGTGTACCATTATACAGTTCCCTACACTAGAGTTAAAACCTGCAAATTCAAACAGGAAGACTAAGCAGGTCACTCTTCAACCACAATTGCTGCCTTCTTGCTTAAGGTATCGCTCTATCTGCTCCAACTGTTGGCCCGCTGGAGGGCTGTGACTGGAATGCCAAATATGTATCGCTGCAGTAAGAACCCCAGTTATGATTCTGCAGTGCAAACACGACTACCTTTACCTGTCAAAATAAGTTACCAGTCCTGTCACAGAACATTACCAGTGTGAGCTGGGTGAGCTTAAATTCATCAACTAATACAGAAGATCTGATGTAACTATTATGTGTGCTATGAAACTGTGGGTTAAAGGCAATGACATGTGATATGTGGCTTGCATGCTGGAATATAAAAAACCGAGAGGGATGAGAGCAGGAGTCTCAGTAGTGTTATCAAGCAGTCAACTCCTTTCATTGATATTTTATTAAATTAGGCCCATGATTCTTCCAGAAGACTCTGTAGGATCATACATCACTCAATTATTCCTATATGCACAGAATCATATATATCATGTCACAATATGTAATTCTCTCATTACAGAGTCCACAGTCATTATATTTCATCTGCCGGTTATAAGATGCAAATGGAAGGTCTGAGTGCTGTAGTTTTTTTTCTTTTCTTTTTTCTAGTGAGTCCAATTTACTGGTTCCACTATTACGAAACGAGTTTCCACGACACTTGGATGGTGGATGAGTCTCAGCATAGAATAGATCTCATTATCTTTTGGTGCGAATCCGGATACAGGGACAGATCGAGGATTCTCAGGGAATAATGCAGGTGTCTTGATGAGAATAAGTCAAGCGTATTTAGGTTGCTAGTATCTATGATGGAGTACAGTATAATGCAGATCCTCTCTGGTGAGCTTAAATTATGGCTAAGCAGTTATGGGTGGTTTGATTTCAGAGCGATGCAGGGCTATCGAGTTAAATATTACATTAGGTTGATTTAATGAAACGGGACTGTTGGGCTGTAGTGGAGGTATGCACTCTACTGAGTGCCAATCTAGCTGAAGTTGTACCTGTCAGTTGAAACCAAGCTCTTTTTCAAATGCATTCAGTACCCCAATTTCGCACTGAGCGCTAACTCTACAAGAGTTTGAATTGCATGAAAGTGAAAAAAAATAATAAACTGAAAGATAAATATTCACACAAAGAACACTTGTTGTTTTGTTTTTATTGTCTGCAGTTGATGGACACTACATATTACATTGTGGGATCACAAAGAAAATGGAGGAGCTAATTAAAGCTTTAAATTGTGATGGTGAGGCAGTTTCAGGAAGATTTATGAAAACAAAACAAGCATCTTGCAGGATAATAACACAATATTGCTGAAAGGTTGGCACTTGTCCACTCATCAACAACTGGCAACAGTAACGTGACAGCAAACACAGCAAAGGTAGTGAAAAAGGAGACTGAAAGCAAGCAGACATGGACATAAACAATGCGGAAGCGTGGAGTCCAGGTGCTGGAGCACTTCTTGTGTACGGCCCACCCTGAACTCTTCACCCAGAGTGCTGATGGGAGACCTCAGCATGTTCTGGCAGACATACAGGGCGATGCTGCAGAGCCTTAGTGACAAGCCCAGCCATCCACGGATGTAATGCCTGACCCTCCTCTTGAAGCACTCTATTATAGTTAATGGGACTTCATTTATCATCAAAGGCCAGAGGATGTGTGGAACTGTGCCATGCTGGTAGATCTAGGCTTTGAACTTGCCAGGTAAGCCCGATTCACCCAGAGATGGTAGCCAGGACTCCAGAGCATGACTGGTTGTCCCTTGGGGCGCATGTTAACATCTTACCCAGGATCTTCGCTGGTTCCCTGTTGCTTAAGTTATAGGGGCTCAAGTGATGAGTCTCTCTGGCCACCAGCCTCCCTGCACTGATGATGTCTTTACCATGAGATTATCCACAGACTCTATTATCAGGTCTACACAATCCTCTACAATCCACCTCTGCCACTTTCATTAGCATGTTCATGTACTAGGCAAATTGAGTGACAGAGAAGGTACAGCCTGTTGTAATGCCTGGCTCCAGGCAATGATACTCTGATGTTATATCTCCAGTGGTTACTGTCAGTTGGAAGTTGTTATATTAATCCAGAATGAGGTCCATGATTCTGCTTGAGACATCGTGTAGATCAGTGATTGTCAATTGGCAGCCCAGGGGCGGCATCCAGCCCACCAAAGCTCTCCATCAGGCCTGCAGAATAATAACGACTTCAGAAAATGCATGCATCTAACATTACTCACCAGTGGAAGAGGCCCAGTCCTTCCCGAGAGTGATCGCCTATTAGCTTGCCAACCACTGGCAACAAGCCATAAAGCCCCTAATTCATAGCTAACCCATTCTACAGAATCAGATTTTCCAACTCCATTCTCTTTATTCCGTGGGGCTGTCCGGTTCCCAGGCTGGCCATTCCCTGGAGCTGATGGTGCACTGGCCAGACTCCGGCGTTGTGGGAGAATGACTAAGCTTATCAATTAGATGCAAGAGGCATCACTTGGGTTTCATTGAATTGATCTCTTCTTCCTACCAGAGGAGTTTTTTCTTGAGATCAGGACTCATTCTTTGGTAGCTGAGCTGGGGATTTTCTACTGAGCACTGACTGCCACATTGTCAAAACTCTGAAGGCTTATTCTGTTGAAGTATCTCGTTGTAATGCATTTCCCATGGTTTTTAATCCATTGTGATATAAATTAGTGAAAAAAAAACAAACTTTAATTAAGCAAGAAAGAGAAAATATTAATCATCTTAGAAAAAAATCTGTCTCTTGGACAAATGTAATCAATGACTGGAGTAGATCTAGAGCCATTTCCACCAGTTTGTGGGGGATGGATCCGTAGGTATTGATTAGGCCTTCATGATTACTTTGGTGACACTCCTTTCATCTAACCAACTAGATATATTCTCCAAAACACAAACTTCTTCACTCAGATTTTGAAACAATTTAGCCAGCTTAAAATACTGAAGAATATCCAGTTTTGATGGTGAGATAAAAAAAAAAAAAAATGAATGAATCCACACTCCTTCAGCCCATCACTACTTTTCACAACCTGAAAAAAAGTATCATACTTAAATGCTGTGCAATAGCCTCTGAAATATCTGTTCTGTTAAAAGGCTCTGTTAACTTTAGGTTTGCTTAAACAATCACAGAGGAAAGAGAACATTTAAAAAGACAATACCAATCAGCCTAAGCAGACCAGAATCCTGTGCAGAGTGTGCCTCACTGCTCAGACTCGGTTGCTGAGTCAGTGTGTCTCACCCTTTACTTTCATCTGCATTTTCTGTGGCGTGAAATCTACAAACTGCTCATATTTTTCTATGCCTAGCATTCCCTCGGTGACCTGACTTGTGTGTACTTGGCATTACTTCAGCTATACAGTGAGATGCAGGTGCAGCAGCAGCAAGCACATAAACAGACTTGTGCAGGGAGCCCTGCCTTTTTCCCTCCTTGTTTGTCCAGCATGCATTTATTATCCCTCCTCCAATCCATGAACACAAAGCAGCAGATGCAAAACGAACTTGCTTTAAAGCTTTGTATATAAAAAGGTGTTTACGTGGAAAGGCAGCTCAACAAATTCCCAAGAGCACAAGATCATTGTTAATCCAGTTAGGTTGGGAGTAATATTTTATTATTAGCCCTACCCATTTAGTAATGGGATTCTGCTTGCTATGCAGCCAAGCACTATATTCAGAAGAACCTGTTGTCAACTCAGGTTGGGAGGGGTTGGATTAATTTAAGTTATATAACATATTACACAAGCTTTGGGAGATTCACAGGATGAACAACCAATATGCTGCTGAGACTTGGCTAAATACTCGAGGCTGGAAGGGACTGTCAACTTTTTAAAGCTTCAAGTGTGACTGCACTACAACTTTTTATTCTCCCGTTTCATTTGTTTTGTCATTTTGGCTGATATTTATCTGTTTTTTATTTTTATTTTACTCGTTTAAGTCCTATTTAAATGTGTCATTTTATATTTTCTTTTTAAATTGCAATGGTGTATGTCCTTTTGAATGCAAATAATCTTGCCTTGCCTGAAAATGTTCTATTGTATGTTTAAAGACTCCATAGATAAATGGATTTATGAATGTATACTTAAAGTGGCAACTTTTCAACTTTCCCTCCCCCTGCTTGCATTTACTGTTGCTGCTGCAATCCACATTGCTACCTCTAGCAGCCTGGCTACGGTCCAAAGCAAAAAACATCCATTAGAATCTTCCTGCTATGAAAAGGCATTGTTAAACACTTGGTTGTATTAATCAGTCAGCAGGTTTTATTACTTACTGATCCGGTAAACATAACGCAGGTTTTATTAGGCAGGCATATTAGCGAGGACGGTGACATTTCTCTACAGCCATTACATTGTGCGATTAGTATTTACTTCAGGATGATGAAGTTAAAGCACACAAGTTGTCTATTGCAAGTATAAGTATTTCTTAATTTCTCTTCTATCGGTCAGGTACATCTGGGCGCAGTAAGAGTATTTCAAGTACTGGCCCTCTAAGCATTCTCTCAAATTGCTCCTACTGACTTGCAATCAATGCCCGCAGCAGGTGACACTGCAGACCCTTTGTCTGGATTGAGGGTGATAAAGAGAAGATTGACATGGTCGTGATCAGCAGGAACAATTTTAACTCCCACAGGTTGTTCATGTCCTTTTGAAGCTGTCAAGTTCCCAGCTCGACACCATTCTTTGACCATCTCTCAGACACTCTGTATTGCTGATCCCACATAGAGCCTTTATTTCATTTCTCTATAATTTCAAATGATTTTACTTTTATTGTGGTATGAAAAAAAGCAGAAACCATTAACCATTCCCTGTAACATTTTCTGGTGATGATTAATAACTTAAATTCCTAATAGAATTGTCTGTATACCATGTTATACCTGCTTTTCTAAAAAATCTACCCTATAATTTTCATTATTCTGCCAATTGTTTTCTCAATTAATCCATTAATCATTTAGTCATTAACTTGCACCCAGCACCCAGACTCCAGGGCAACATAATTGTTTGCCATATTTCCCTGAAACATTACTTGAGCAATAAGTCCATTACAAAAATTGTTGCTGATAAAAAAAAAAAGACTAATCATTGCATAATCCAAATATTGTGTTTTTTTTTGTTTTGTTTTTGTTTATCATTATTGAAGTTTCTTTTACCATCTGAGATTCATACAACATGCATACATAATGTGCTCACCAGACTGAGCGCATCTAAACACTTCTAGCAACACAGAAAATTATTCCTGCAGGTGGGGAGAAACAATCCGCTTTGAAGTACAGATTCACACAAAGAACATGTGTATCCTTACACAAATTACTTTGTGGTGGGTTTATAGGGTACATATTAGGGAGTAGAGTGATTATCGATTTTGGATGATTATCTGGGCCATTATTCAGCATTATCATGATTATGAGTACTGCGCTTTTTTTGTCTGATTGCTGATAAAATAAATACAATTTACAATGCAGTAATTAGTTTCTGATGCAGCCTCCTTTCTCTGTTAGTGGTCACCACTCTGTGGTCTCAGTGTCCACAACACCATCTGATGTCACGAGTAATAGCTGATCAGCACTGAACAATCTGAATTTACAAAATCACTAGTAGCTAAATCCATTAAATACATGGAGTAGAGTGAAATTATTAAGTAGCAGAAAATGGAAATACTGAAGCAAAGTAGCTCAAAATTGTACAGAAGTACAGTACTTGAGTTAATTGTAGTTTGTTACATTCCATCACTGGTTATTCCCTCTGACTGTATATCAGTCCAAATTATCAGTTATCAGTCTCAAGTACTGATAATCACATTGGCCCTCAAAGATCTACATTGGTTGACCCCTAGTGCTTTCAAAACATTCTAAAAATTATGCAAAACCCTGCACACTTAATGAAGTTACATCTGTTGAAACATATTTCAGATAGATTGTAGGCAAGATAACAAAATATTTTCTTAACAGGCTGTGTCAAGGACTTCAAGTAACAAGGACTAAAGAAGATTAAGGTCATAAACAGCTTCAAGGTTTTAGTTATCCCGACGATGTCTTTTGATGAAATATCATGCATATGTTAATTGTAATGTTTCACTGTTTGAGTGTGGCAATGTGTTGAGTGGTGGTCACACATGGTGCATTTTTCAATCATACCTACTTGTATTTAAATGGAAATCAATAATGTCAACTGTAGTAAGCAGGGTTATGCCAATTCAGATTAACTAGAGAAAGTCATTTGTGATCCTGATCTTTGTATTGTTTATACTCAAATGAATGTGGTCTTTTGACTATTATGTAAACACCAACTATTGTAGGCCATGTGGACTCTGGGGGAGCTTTGAACATTAAATTAAAACTCTGACCCTTAGGCCATTTCTTACCACAGCAGAGTAACATCTTTACAATCTAGCAATTCCCTTATTTGACACAAACAGAAATCAGAGATATCATTGTAGCAAAAAGAAAGAGAAAGAGCGAGACAGAGAACATTAATGTACACTTCCTTCCACTCTCTGACATACAGCACTGTTTACCCAGACTTGACAAAATATATAGCGAAAGTTGTGTAATTTTTAGACATTTCACTGCAAAAATTATTTGTATCTATGTTTGTACTGCTAACATCAAAAGCTTCCGATTGGTAAAAAACATCTTGGCAACCTTGGAGAGGAGGCGGCTGCCTTGTAAACGACCTTGTGTCTTCATTTCCAATTAGGCGCGCCATCAAGATAAAGAATGTCATCACGACAATCATCTAACAAAGACACATCCCAAGGAATCTAATGTTTTGTTGCACAAGGGTGTCTTCTTCCTCAGCTTCCACTTGCACATGTGACAGCGTAGGTGTGATGTTTAGGTGTTCCTGGTGGGGTTTAAGCAGATAAGGACACGGACACATTTTAATGGATTTGGTGCAGAGATTTTCCATTTGCCTGTCTTTAACAGTATCCTGGAAGTAGGTAATCCCAAAACCCGGCATTCATCCTCCAGGGACTTTCATAAAGCTCATTAAATCAGTGTTAATCCAAACACCTGTCATCAAATGCTAATTTTCAAAACATGCCAGGGAGCTTGTGTGGTATAACTTGTTTAACATCTGAGGTGAGTTTTGTGAATGCAACTCCAGCTCCGCCTAATGCAGTTACAAACAGAAATACTCTGTGAATTCTGATATCACGATTATAGATTCAGATCTGTACTAAATGTCCGCAATAACCTCCACAGTCCCCCAACTGAATCTGTGTTTATATTTTAAATAGGGCTCAAGTGTAACTGTGCCCCTATTAGACAGATTATAAGATTAGGGACACATTAGAATGCATCTCTAATCCCACCAGTCAAGTCAGGACAGTAAGAAAGCCAAGGAAAAGCTCTTAGAACACAGGAACTGTGACGACAAAGGACACTGAATCTGTGCTCAGAGTCAAACTAACACCGCTTTATCATAGTGGCAACGTGTCTGGTAGCATTTTGATTGTGATTTCTATGTTTGTCAGCTAATTACATCTTATTGGATGTAAATTGAGTCACATTATGCTTGAATAATAGCAAGTTTAGTGTATGTCATAATGTATGCACATGACCCCGTATGTTTCATGTAAATATCCAGCTTTGTGGAGCCTGCCTTTTATAAAGCTCTCCCTTTTCTGTTTTGGTGTGTGGGAGCTTCAGCGCTCCTGGGGTAGCGGTGCTTTGCAGCCAAATTGACATTCACTGGAGTGTGCCCCCCTCCTGTCATTTTGTCAACACCATCACTGTGTGGAGCTCAGCCAAGCAAGACATCTGACAGACAGGCAAATGGGAGTGGTGGACTTCAGCAACATAACACCCTCTCGCTGCCCTCTCTGTGACCAACGGCGTGGTTCAGCGCACATGCATACACACACAAAAGAAGTAAGGTGATATTCTGTAACCTGGACGTCCTCTTTCCTCTCAAGCAGTTTGAAGTTGTCTCCAGCAACAAAAAAAACAAAAAAAAGAAAGAAAAAAAAAAAATCAGATAGACACCGATTGATCAGAGAGATGCAATCAAAAAGAGGGTGAACTGCATGAGTGGGTTTCCATTTGTGGCCAAATAGTGAACCCGACACTAAAAATTGATTGGCAAGTGACAATACCCCTATAATCCTGTAAGCATCAAGCAGGAAACACTGTTTCAGGGTCAGGAATTATGACGTGGTGTGCCTTGGGATGTTTACCAGTTGTTTTTTTTTTTTTTTTGTAACTTCAGGCTCACAAAGGAGGGCATTTTTACAATCTGTTCGGAGATTTGCCAGTCCAATGCTCAATGCCACAAATGGCCAAAAAATACAATTTCAGCAAAGGCAGGAAATATTGCCGTAATTTAAATGTGGCATTAGTTTCAAAGTGAGCCACAAATTGCATTAATTTGTGGGTCCTTCGGCTAAAGCTAGTGGATTAACGACATCTCTGATACTTCACATTTCCTCAAGACACTATTTTTCTTTCACAGTGAATAAGCAGGAGTCTCACAAGTGTTGTCACAATGCTGAGGTCTACAGGCATAAAATCCTCGATCAAAATATAAAACAAAAACATTTAGGAGATGAACTGCCACCATGGGCAATGCTCAATGGCTTCCCTGTGCTAAATGTCGCGTGTCACTGCTGAAATCCTCCCCTTCTACATACACACTGAATACCACACTTATCAGTCAGGTGTCATGGCAAAACACTGGGAAAACAGGGTGATAGGGGACTCGAATGGAACCAGCACTTGTCAGCCAGGATGGATCCTGACACCAGAATATGCTCAGGAAATGATTAGATAAAAATAACAGAATCCGCCCAGGCGTCTTCAAGGAGGTGTGCTGGCGGCTGATAAAGGATTCAGATTTATGTAGCCTTCACCAAAAGAAGCAGATATTAGGTTTCTTAAAAAATGGTACATTGGAGCTTGGCTGTGATGTACAGTATACCCAGCAGAAAGCAAAGAACAAATATGGAGGGGTTAATAAAAGACAGGAAATGAAAAACACAGCACCCATGTGGCAGCTCCATGTTCTTTATTGTATCTTTGAAATCAATTCCAACCTCTTGAACCTAAGTTTGTTTAGTTTGTCCTTGAATATTGACAGCTCATCTCTGTCAGAAGTACGCAAACATGCCGTAAAGAGTGACTGCCTTTGTAGATACTGTAGTTGGTTTGCATATTACAGCAAAGAGCTTAGTAATCAAGTGGACAACTCACATCAAAGATGTTTTGTTGAATTATGCTCAAGACCACTGACAGCTGTGGAGTAAATTCTGGCAGCTCAGACACTCATCCAATCCGTCCTCTCAACACTGATCAGACCTCAATTACTCAACGACGTGGTACCTACACGAAGGCTTGCTCTTAGTACACTGTACTGCACCAAATTAATTTCAAATTTGCTTCAGTCTCGACTGCAATAACCTACAAGGGACAACGGCTGCAAAACTGTCACTTGAAATGTCCCACAACCGCTCAGAAACCAAACTGTTCCCAGCAGAGATTAATCTGATTGCAGATGCTGCTCGCTTGAAACTGCCTGGTCTGTAATAATTCCTGCAGGGGGACTGTTAACATGGATCCCCATGAATGCTGTAAGAAAAGCAAATCCCCACCTCTCAATATTGTGTGCCGTTCCCAATAATAAGTGGCAGGTTTCGGTGCTCGCTCACTAGGGTTGGGAAGGTTTCCAGTTTTGCCGGTCCGGTCCAGTGTACGAGCTTTGACCAGTTTGATTTTGTGCCAACCAACTGAACCCGGCATTTGTCAGGCATAACATTAGGTGGAGAGACCTAGCAGCATGTGGCTAGTTAGCAGGAGCCTGGGGATAGTCGCTTAGCTCAGCTCCACAGGTGGTGTAGTGCTTTTGTCTTGTTATGCGGTACTGACAGTTGTGCACACAGTGTCAGTGCACTTCTCTGACTGAAGTCCACAAGAGTAAACTCTTATCACTGATGAGTTGGTGCAGGTTATACTGCAGCATATTAGCATGAAACGCTGTGAGGTCAGCAGGACAAAGCCTTGTTTTGATCTGATGCTCCTGTTTGCCCTGTTAACCCCCTTTTGGAAAAGTTGCATAAAAGATAGGCGATATCCAGGGTGCAAACTACGGGGGAGACATGGGGGTCTCAGCCCCCCTGAATGAGACATGAGCTCCCCTGAAAACATGATTTGTGAAATTTTGGGGGGGTCTCTAAAATATTGGCAAAATGTTGCCTTTTCCCATGCATTTCCTTTTCGTTTTGTTTTTGTTTTTTTTGTATTGTCATAATCATGGATCATGTGTAAAATTAGGCTGTTTTTAATGTATGATTTGCGCATCACTATTTCACTTTAATAAAATGCAGGCCTGCATGCAGTTCTTGTCCTCACCATTGAAGTGTGGGGGCGCTATGTCTTAAACATCACTTTAAATCAGACATCGGAAACGAGAAAAAAAGACCGCGCTGGACCATCTGAGCTGGAGGCGCTGGAGCCGCTCAATGTCGGTGCTGAATCGTATTTACTGTTGTAACTGTTACATGTTTTGCAGTCATCATGTCTAAAAGAAAACAGGGAAACCTACTCGCAAATTTCAGATTTACAAAGAAATCGAAGAGGGGGAACTCACATTTTTGTTTGCCCATGGAGCCAACCAGGCTATATAATACAACTATATAATAATTAACTTACAAGTAAATTCGCAAAGAAAGACCGCTAACAAAGGTAGAGAC
>OMLP01037067.1:0-15670 GCA_900302685.1 Spondyliosoma cantharus | reverse complement strand
ATCCAGCCAGCAAATTAAACAAAGTCTTAATTTTAAAGATGTAGAAGGACCATCACATTTATGATTAATGATCACACATAATTACTTTGTGTCCATATGGTCTAGAGTTAATCAAGTACTAAGGTTGTTAAGCAGTAAAATTGCTTTATTGTATGTAGTGTACCTGCTTGTGGACGCCCATTGAGGACTGCGTAACCTGGGTGAGGTCCCGTGAAGCTTTCCACAAAGTCATAGATAAAGGTGATTGTACTTTGGCCTGGAAACACAAGTACAGACTTACAGTAAATCCAGACATACAGCAAAAGAAGGACATGACATCTCTGAGGCCTAACAGCCATGTCCAGTATGGAATTAGATTTGTGCCAAAAGAAACAAACAAAACTTCTTAAATGTCAAACAAAAATAGGAATTTGAGAGAACATAAAGCTAATTTCAAAAGTAAAACTTATAACTTGCAATCAAATGATTTGTCAAATAGTGTAAAGTATTGATCTTTTACTCTTCTAATAATGCATTATTTTGTTTACGGTTCCCTCTGCCTGTCTCTCTGCAGCTCTGTCTCGTTTGCGCGCCCCGACTTTTTGTTTGCGATTTTGGCACAAACCTCTCGGATGGGCCTTTTCAGCATAGCGTCCCCATTGGCTAATCCGTTTTTGACTGACACAGCTCGGTACCTATGTGTAGATAACTGGCGCTAAACGACCCTGGCTTTAAAACGGAGTTAAGAGGAAGATGACAACGACGAAAATGAAGAACAACAGTAACAATCCACAACAAGAAAAACTAATGAAATGTAAGTATTTATTACATACATATACAGTATTGTTCTTCATTGTCATTGTTGTCTTCTTCTTCTCTCCGTTTTAAAGCCAGGGTCGTTTAGCACGCTAGCTATCTACACATAGGTACTGAGCTGTGTCAGTCAAAAACGAATTAGCCAATGGGGATGCTCTGCTGAAAAAGCCCGCCCACCCGAGAGGTTTGTGTTACAACTGCAAACAAAAAGTCAGGGAGCGCAAACGAGACAGAGCTGCAGAGAGACCACAAAGCTGAGAGTCAGCACAAAAGTCTGAGCGGAGAGAGCGAAGCAGAGGGAACCAAAACAAAATAATGCATTATTAGAAGAGTAAAAGACCAATACTTTACACTATTTGACAAATTATTTGATTGCAAGTTCTGCAATGTTCTCTCAAATTCCTATTTTTGTTTGACATTTAAGAAGTTTCGTTTGTTTCTTTTGGCACAAATCTAATTCCATACTTATTGGGAAGATCTCATTCACATCTCAAGTCCAACTCAAAGAAGAAATAACAGCCATTTTCCGAAGAACATTTGCATTGCCCACGGGCCAGTCATTCCCTTTTGAGTATTTGAGTACAATCAGGGGATGCAAAACACTAATGAAACCAAATGTCTCAAGCAATTTTCTGTGGCGGTAAAGAGGTTGGCTGAATTAGTTTAACCCACCTGTCTCTATATAATGGCAGGAATACACAAACCTGCACAAGTAAACATTTTATATTACAATACACAGATTAATTAATTGGCAACATAGAGTGTACGAGAAGCAGATGTATACATAATTCTGTTGCTTTATCTACTGTTATATAATAACTAGTTGTTTTGTTTTTTTAAACAAATGGTTAAGTTAGTTATATGTACAACCAAATACCTCTGCATTGCCACTGACATGACGGATTATAACACACAGACCATCCTTTTTTTCACCCAGGAGGAACCTGAGGAACTCTGATAGTGACTTTGAAATTCCAGTCTACCAGACCAGAGAAGGAGAGGTGTGCCTGATACATTTTTCGTAGACAGCATGGTGATTAGAACATTTAAGATAGTTGTCTTGTAATATACCGTAGGCTTGGTCACTAATTATTTTCTTACTGCAGTGACTTTAAATATAAGTTTGTTTTTTTTAAAAACATTTTCATTTGTCTGTTTCTGCTCATCCCAAATAGATAGCAGATAAGGGTAATTAGGCACCACCAATGGCTTACACAGCCACTGGTGGTGTAAGTGAGTGTATTGTCCCTGATGTTTTAGAGTACCATCCAAGGGGGCACCTCTGCTATTATAAGCAGTAATAAACTCCCAACTCTCAGTTGAACCTTACTTAAGTGATTGAGTGGATCAAATAATAGTAAAAATATGGGAGTACATAAATACATTAAATATATTCAGTACTAAGTACTTAATTTATAATTACTTAGAAACTGCATGTTTTCCTTTCTTTTGTTCATACTACTAGTGCATTGCCCGTAGGAAGTATGTATTCCTATAGAAAAGTGGCAGGTTAAGTAGCTTTTTCATGGATGGCCAAATGAGGCTGTGGTGGTGGGACGTCAGGGATATAATTGGCCGTTTTTGACTACTTTTGATTTTACCATTATATTTCACCTTAAAAACTATTTACCTTGCCTTGTTTGGTGTCATTATTTTCAGCACAACCTCACATATGTGACTGTACAGGTATTGTTTCATTTTAACACACTGTCTTAACACAATGGACCTAAAATCACAAAAAACATAAAATTGGAGTAGGAAAAAGTTAGATTTTTTACTGTGAAAACCACAAATATGTTTAACGAACCATTTTTATTACTTATACTGCAAATATAGATTGTTTGCTAAATTTTTGCACAAGTTTTTGAAATTTACGAAGTTATATATGTAACTATTTACATTTAAATGCAGGCAATGCCTCAGGCTTAGGGCTACCTCAGCTCCTCCTAGCTCAATGAAGAGCTGCACTGCCTGCTCCACATTCAGCAGTCTCCTCATTGTTTTGACTCACAAAACAAAAAACGACTAAACACACTACACCAAACACTACATAACACACTAACTATACACTCCAAACACGCTATATGTCACAAATCTCTCAACTCTCAAAACTTGCTGTCTCTTTCACTCTATCACTGTCACTCTTTCGCCACCTTCCCTCCCACAACTTCCCCCTGTTGCTCAGCAACCAAATCACGTGTTTTGCCATATAATTTTGTGATTGGTTGGTGTGGTGCCTTTTTCCACCAATAGGAACGTGTTTTTTATTTCCTTGCAAACACTTGCTGCTTGTGGACACTTTCGTGACAAAAGCCCTTTTTTACCATTTCTTCCTGCACCAGACACAAAGCAAACGTGACGGCAATGTTCGCGAAAAAGTGTGGCGGACATTAGTTATCGTAAATCCGGTCAACTCAGGAGGTGGGGCATGGGGGTGGGCTAGCAGCTAGCTACACACGAACATCCACAGATTCTGATTCCAGTTTGTTGTCCTCGCGTATCCGGATCTCCTCAGACCGGAACAGACTCGGCCCGAACTCGTTCAGTCTAATTAATCCAAAATCCCTGAATATTTTCTTTTCTTTGAATTCAGGTGGCAATTGGTTCTCAAATATCAGTATAAGTTGGGGAAAAAATTCACCCTACAAGAAAACTCAAACTTAATGTGATAGTTTGGGTCTTTTGATGTAGGGTTATATGAGATACTTAACCCACTCAGTGTTTTACCTGCAGTGGATGACTGTCAGCTGTGTGAAGAAGCAACGCGTAGCACCAAAAAGGAAGCAAAGCATTGTACTGCCAAACAGCAAAGATAGGAAAACCACCTAAAGAAAGGCACACATGAAAAAATAATGTATCTGTGTATGCTATATTTTGAACATTTTTGGTGCTTTACAGACAGCCACGTAATACAATGGGGGGGCAGACACAGCTTTGCTTGTCTGTAGGAATACGGATGTTGTACGGTTGAGGAATGTAGTGCCAAAGGAATGGGCTGTCTGATGGCAATGTAAAGTGGCAAAAATGTTCAAGAGAGCAGCAAGTAGTTGTTGTACGAAGAAGACTAAAAGTAAAATTCTCTCTTCCCGCTTTGCAGCAGTCGACCGCTCCGCCCCAGACGTTCTCCATGCCAGTCACAGTCCAGTCGTCCAATCAGAGCACACTGCAATTCAGTAACCCTGGCAACGCACTGGTAACTACCTCCTATGTAACATCATCGACGCTCACAGATACCCACCTCCTGTCGCCACAGCAACCGGCTCTTCAGAGAAACACGGTGTCTCCGGGGTTGCCACAGCGACCAGCCAGTGCAGGTGAGTGAGTTTGATGAGAGTTGTGGACTCGTTAGTACCACCGGTGACTGACTGAAAATCACTGACCAGCCTCTTCATGGATTTTGGTCAGAGACATGAAGAAAGACGATAAACCTCTTAAGTGATGATTTTGGCTACAGCTTCAAGAAAAATGTGACCTCTACTTTGATGCTTCTACTTCTGCATTATAAACTCTTTCTTAAAATCTATCTATCAATACAGTTGTTACTCTTTTATAGACCAACAGAGGATATTGTATGTAGTGCTTATCTTTACATGTAAAAAGCTGCTTAGTATTGCACATTCCTCTGCACTGGGGCTGCTTTCCAATACCCATACTACCATACTATTGAGTATTTCTGGAAAAGATTGAATGAAAGGCCACAAGGAGCCCCTTGCTTTATCTCTTTTGTGGTGCAAAGACGAGTAAATTCCTCCACAGTCTTTTCACCTATGCACTTATAGATTTCTGTAAAAGGTTTTCATTTCGGTCACAAATGCCTTTCTCAAGACATCAACAACAAGAAGTCTAGAGAAAGTTCGTTTTGACTAAAACGGTCGACCTTTTTAATAAATCCATCAATGTGAGGTGAAAGGTGAAAGGTGAAGGTGAAAAGTGTGTGCTGGAATTTACCCTGTCTTTGCTGAAATACCAAAAATAAAAAAATTACCAGGATGTCCTCTTGCAACTAGTTGCATTTTGCAGTATGCAACCAGCATGCTTTTTTGGCTGTTCTGACCCATCAACAGAGAGCTGCCCAGAGAGCACAGACATACGACATCTAATGGGCTTGCTCCCAAATGGCAAGAGGGTCAAAGTTAAAAGTACAATGTAATGAGAAAGTAGAAAATGATTTGACTTTTGTCGCACTCTGCTTCCAACTTGGTAAAATGTTTTACTTTTGTATTACCTACTAAATTATTAATTTATATATTTATCAACCAAATACTAAGCAAGACAGGCTTGAGTCAAGAAGTGTGCCTTTTAATTTGGCTCAATTTACAGTTACATTTGAAGTGTCTGTATGTATTTAAATATATGTGGGAAAAACACAGATGATATTTAACGCACTTTTATTTATACAGTATATAACCACCTATATGTTTCCTTGTTGGCCAGATCTCAAATGGGATTGCAATGTGTTTGCTGGTTTTACTTTGCTACGTGCAAATCATCTGTCCTAGACTCATGACTAAGTGTGAACAGGGCTTTATGGTTTCTTTTTCTGGATTATGACTCAAGATACAACAGTGCACAATGTATGTGGTGAAATACAGGGTTGCATGCTCTGATCTTTACTAAAAAGGCTTTTTAGTAATAAGGAATAATAATTAGAATCAAAAGAGTAAAAATAGAACAAGAAAAATCAATATGTAGTGAATAAAAATTAGACACACATTATGATGAGTGTATATTGACATCTTGTATATATTGAGAATTTGTTGAGATCGAAAGCTTACTGGAAACAGCAGCTGACAAAACAAAGTCCTTCAGTAGCTGTTGAAAGAGATTGTGATTATTTCCTAAATTAGATTTTTCAGGGCTGCAGCATGTTTTATGCCAGAACAATTTCCACTACGTCATTTCTTCCTTCTTTTTTTCTTATTTATATTTCTGTAAATGTCAAAGCCTCCAGTGGCTTCTAGTGTTTTCATTCTGAATTCTCATCCTTTCTATCCATCTCATCCTTTTTCAATAGGAGCTCTTCTTGGAGGCGACTTGAATAATTCAAATGGAGGATGCCCAAGTCCAGTCCGTGAGTACTCCTATATTTGCTCAGATCATGAGTTTGCTTTCTTGTTTGTAAGACTTTCTTACAGCCAAGTGTTCTTGTGGTATCTGCTCTGTATTAGAGTATTTATCCCAAATCCTTTCCAAGGTTTCCTCCTCTCTTCTCCTCTGCACCATCTGTGATTGTGCCTCAGAGGGATCAGGGGATGCCACCAGTAACATCAACAGACATGCATGGGATTCCCTGCACTTACCCTAAGACATGTAGTCTGCTTCATAATTCACCTTTTAACATTCATTTTTCTCAGGTCTGTCGTTGCACAGGAAAATGTTTTTGTATGCTTAATTTCCATCTGATATTTAGAGTGAAAACACCTTTTTAAGGTCTTCTGGCTCCAAAATCATATTTGTTATTTCAGGAAATATCTCAAAGACATCGCATATGATTTCAGTTGAAGCAAAACGTTTTTCTTGACATCCTGGCCAATAATCACCAACATAAAATTATTCTGAAGTCCTATGTTTGCTTTAAAAACAGCTTTATTCTGTCGATGTTGACATGCGTTTAATTCGGAGCGTCGTCGATTAGAAAAACATTTTGAAAACGAAAGCTTTGCAGGATTTTTTTTAACACAAATTTGAATTTCACATACAATATCTGCACCCTGCTGCCTGCATTCACCTGTTTGATTTTTCCTATTGATTTCTGTCCATTCGCACCTCTATCACCCCCGCAGCTAATGGATACACCAGCGCCAGGGCCTCCCCAGGCCTCCTCACTGTTTCCAACGGCAACAGTCTGGGGAAAGTAGTTCCGGCCAAGTCTCCACCCCCACCTCCGAGCCCCCAGATGGTCAACAGCCGCAAGCCAGACCTCCGAGTCATCACCTCACAGGGGGGAAAGAGCCTCATGCAAATGGTGAGCTTAACCAAGCCGAACTTGTGTAGTCTGGTTCCTTTAATTAACATTTTAAACCTCATCCATAGAAAAAATGGGACTTTTTACCTCTGTAACGCAATAAGTGACTTAAGGATCCTACAAACAACAAAGCCAAGACACGTGAAACTGAGAGGATGTGTTAGAGGACATGAGGGGATAGGAATTATTATTATGATTCCAATGAGATGGAAAACTAAACAAAAACATCAGGAATTTATATTGATGTATCAAATGAAATCCAAGAGTTTGACTGAAGATAAACAGTCTGTCAGAGGCTGTTTGCCATCATTTTTGTGATCTTAGTAAATACCTGTGAGCAGAGATTTGAGCTCTCGGCTCTGTGTTCAACATGTCATTATTTACTTTGGCAGAGTTGAAAAAGTCTCAGATGAATCAGCCGACTCCCACTGACGGACTCATGAGATTTCTCAGAACCTTTTAAAGTAAACATGCGCCCACATTTGCCTATAGCCATGTTTAACAGGGTATGCTAATCACCAACAGGCCATTAAAACATTATTTCCTTTGAGATCGAAGGTTTTTTTTTTTTTTACTTTCGAAACCGTAGTTGACAAAAAAGTGTCCCAATGAGGTCCATTGAATAGTTGTTCTTGAGCTTTTGATCACATCCCACAATCGTCCTCAGCAGATAGAGCTTTTGACCATGTGTCGTAAAGTTGCAGATCTTCAAATGTCCTTTTTTTTCTGAGCATTTTAAACCTGCAATATTTTTACCAATGGATCACCCACAGAGAATGATCACTTGCAGTCCCAGTCTGCTCAAAGAAGCATTTTAGTGTCTCTCAGCTCATTGTTTTGGTTTTTATGGACCACAAATTTACGGTTTGTACTCAGTCTAAGGCTGGACTCAGATTACAGGAGTTTTGGCCGATTTAATCCTGATTCGCCCCTCCAGACAATCGGAGTAGAAATCTGATCTTGGACGTCGGTCAGTACCGATGCTCGGCACAGATTATGTGGTAATGTGAGTGGTGTACTCTTGAACTGTGTTTTTTAATATACTTGTAGTTACAAATCTGAATCAGAGTTGTAACTCTTTGTGTTACCACCCTTTGCAGACAGAGGATGAGCTGGAATTGGTAAACGAGGTGATTTCCTCCACGTCAGTCACTCGCATGAGTCGATGGCTATCGACTGTCCGCACATTACTAGCATGGTTACAATACTGTACAAGAGTTTCTCATTGTTTTGGTCTTGCTCCATTTCTTGACTGCATGTGGTTCGAGGCTCATGGTTGTGTTGTTTTATGGTGTTAGGGTCATTATCTTCCAGTGAAAACATAGAAAATCCTCCATGTACCTTAAGTCAGTTCACAGTGCTCTAGCAGAACTCTCCTCCAGTGATCACGCCAGTTTTGAACCAGGACCATTTACTTCATCATATGATACCACTTAAAGCATGGGTGTCTCTTCACTTGCCATTGGGGTGCGAAGCGCTGCGGAGCATGTTGCCCGTTCACTGACACGTACACCGACTGTCATTGTCACCTTCCACCGAAACTGTCGATTAGAGGTGTTTATAAAAACTAAGTGACATTACATTAAAGGCATTTCGCAGATGTTTTCCTTCAGACTTTATGTACAACAGCTGCAACAAAAACTTTACTTGAAACATGGCTGCAAATAACAGTTGTTTTCATTATCAGTCAACATGCAGATTATTTTCACTGTTAATCAATTAGTCGTTCAGTTTGTAAAATGTCAAATAATTGTCAAAATGCTCAAAATGCTCTTTTACCAGATCCCAAAGTGACATCTTCAAGTTGCGTCTTCGTCAAACCAACAGTACAAAACTCATTTATTATAATTGACAACAAAGAAAAGCAAATCCTTAAATATAAGAGGCTGGGACTAACAATTGTCTGACATTTTTGCTTGATCAAAATATATTCTTTTTAATTGACATATCGTTTAATCAACTAAACGTTGCAGCTCTCACTGAAAATGTTTGTGAATTTTAGGATTGTGTGCCTGCTTATCTTTAGTTGCATTTGATGTTGAAAAATGTAATTGATCAACAGAATTTTAAAGCAGAAATTTCAACTATTGTCTAATTTCAACTTCTCAAATGTGAGGATTTTATGTTCACCTCTGTCATATAAGAGAATAAACTAAACATTATTCCGTTTTGGACTGTTAGTCTGATAGAACTGTCCACACTAGAAGTGTTTTAAATGTGCCATTTGTAGCCTCTGGGAAATTATATCAGGCATTTTACACTATTTTCAGACACTTTACAGACAAAACTGTTAGTTATTGCTTGAATAGTGGGCCATTAAATGACTGTAATAATAAATAATATAATTGCCAGTTGCAGCCCTATGGATGATGCTAAATGTTATTCATTATGAAAAATATAAAATAGTAAAAAGAGCTATAAATTGTTACACACAGAAAGCTTGCTATCCTGTAAAATCCCATTTTAATTGAAGCAGAATTTACTGAGAGAGGGATGATGGCTTCTGCTGGTGCTGATTGTCAGTCACCCCTTTTATATTTCCACTCAAAGTTGATGGGCAAGAATCTAATTTTCTAGAGGGTAGTGATTCATTTTCATCACTCTCACCCTGCCGCCCCTCCTCACTTCTTCACAAAGGCAGTTAATTGAATCTGGCCCCTCTCTCCGGTCTATCTCCTCTCTCTCTCTCTGTAAATTCAGCGTTACAGTCATAACTCAGGCCCAATGTTTCCTCTCAGGATGATCCACATTCATGAGGTGTCACAATTCAGAAGATTAATTCCAGACCAGAATTATTGCATCTTCGGCTTTTGTATGCAGACCCTTTATTTTTCCTCTCTCTCTCAAAGGCCTCAGTTTGCTTTTATCTGTGTTATAATTCAGCTGAACCAGACTCCAGAGTGCTGTGCTATTCAGAGATTTGTGTCTTTCAGCACAGGTACATAATAATAAAATGTCATGGTTGCAGTTTCACAGATCTAGCAGCACCTGTGTATATTGAATATTTTGTCATCTAAATGTCTGACTTAATGTACAAACACTGAGTAAGTACCGGATTTGAACCCTGTTGCCTTCCCTCTAAAAATTAATGATTGAAACATAAAAATATGATAAACTATTGTGGAGTACACCTAAACCACACACTGTAAGACCTTTAGTGACATCCACTGGAGAAACACGAGATGAGCTGCACATTCAAGTCAGGGTCGAACAACATTTGGATCACTGTAGTTGCAAGGTAATCATTTACTGCACGAAGACGGTGTCAATGTTGTGAAGTGTGTGGAATACAGAGTGGACTGTGTACAGTTCAGGAGACAGCATTAGAGCTACTATTGCATAAGCTCCTGATTCACACCCTTGAACACACCAGCGATTAGTAATTAAAGAAGTTTAATCTGTGACAACTTGAAAAAAAAGAAAAAAAAAAGACAGGTTCCGCTTCTTAAATTGCATATTTGTTCTTCTGTGATAGCAAACCAAATATGGTTGAATGTTAAAATATTTTCTAACATTTTTAAACTTTTAATAAATTGATTCATTGTGAAAATAAATGACCGATTAATTATTATCACTTAATAACCCTGCAAACTCTCAAACAGCTTTCTACGTGTAGTTGAATCAGGTGTTTCTCGGCTCAAGGGCAGCAACTTTTAAAGGAAGCTGATAAATGTACAGCCTTTAATTGTGCTAACAAATCAATATCTCTGTTTTGCGTCTGGTCTGGACGGGAACCTTTATTGCACATCATTCCTCATGTCTCTCTATCCTGATGTCCTGCCATCTCTTCACTGTTGCTCTCTAATGAAGGCATAAAATCCCTGATAAAATCCCTTAAAAAAACCCCATCCTGATACATAATTATATCTGATGGTTGAATAAGCTGCCTTTAATGTAATACATCTGTTCATGGCACACCCGTAACAAGGAAACTGTTTTTGATGCATGCCATCAAGAACCTCCTGATAGTAAATCCACTTGACTTTGAGATTTACTTGACTCAGTACATCATTATGAATCCAACCATAAGCACATCATCATCCCCAGCATGTCAGAGTTTACGTTATTGAAACAAGTCATTTTAGCTCGAGACCGCATTTAAAAATGTGCTCCTTGTTTCTGCTGTGACTAACACATCTGTGTCCTCTCCTGGCAGAACGCCCAGCGGCTGGCAGCTGGAGCTCAGGTGGCTCAGACCCTCACCACACCGGTGGTCTCTGTGGCCACACCGAGCCTCCTGGCACAGGGGCTGCCTTTCTCTGCCATGCCCACAGCTTACAACACAGGTGAGCTAAACACGCGAGCTCCCGTGGCGGTAAAAAAAAGATGTGTGTTACTAACCGCTATGACTTGTAGAGATATATCCAAGGGAATACATTAAATCAAATGTGACTTTTATCCTTTGTCCTCTCAGAGTACCAGCTGACCAGTGCAGACATCACTGCTCTACACGCTCTGGCATCACCTGGTGGCTTGTTGCCAACCAGCGTGTCCACATGGCAGCAGCAGGCTGTTTCCCAGCAAACGCAGCAACAACAGCAACAACAGCAACAGCAGCAACAACAGCAACAACAACAGCTTAATCTTGCGTCACTTAGCAACTTGGTGTAAGTCTTTTCTTCCGTCCTCCCATCAGCGCTGCGTCTTTTTTACCCTTCCTTCCATGAGCGTCAGGGAGGATGTTGATGATGGTGGGAGCTGGTATGTTTCGGGTAAAGCTCTCAGTCGACTGATGACCCTTGTAACATTCAATTACTTTACTACTGACCTTCCCAGACAGCTTGCATGATATTCATACCATAACCTTATATGCAAGCAACTCACATTCCTTTCTAGTGAACTGGTCTCTCACCAGCATCTCACCATCTGTTCATAACATCAATCTGAATATCTGGCCTTCACTTCAGCCACATGAAACATTTTGCAGTGTTTGGAGAGATGAAACATTTTCACTGTCTGTTCCTTTAGTTATATCTAGTGTAACATTTGTATGTGGAGACTTTATGGTTTATTAGAGGGAGTTCATCCGTCCTTAGCAATCATATTACAAGTGAGCAGCTTTCAGTTCACGTTCGGCATTAACAAGCGTCTCAAGTCGCCACTTGTGATCAGATGTGACTACCCTGCTCCTTATGCAAATAAACACGAAAATCACAGACACAAACCAATACAAAGGTTTTTACAATTAGTAAAAAAACGTCTTCATAACAGAACATTTGCATAATTAACAAGAAGGCCAGAATACTTAAGAATTTGCCGCATAAAGAATTTTATGCAAACAAGGTCAAACATACAGCAGGTAAACATCAGGCGATTTATAAATGTACCAACGAGAGCAGAATCAGCTCAGTCAGATGTTAATATTAGCTCAGGATACCTCCCAGCTTTAATATAAACCACTGATAGCTTGCTTAATGTTTTATCTCCTCACTTTTATTCAGATGTTAAATGATCATCAGGTTTACCGCTTGCCACTGTTCAGTCTTTCAAAAGACATTCATGATGATATTCAGTTTCAAAGTCAGAAATAAAACCAAACTTTTCTCTGATGAATTGAAAGATCGTCACTTGGCGCTACTTAAAAATGTCACTTCATTTGAATGTAATTTGTTGTGTGGATACAGTTTGTGGATGTTTCATAGAAACAAGAGGCAAAGACAAATCGCTTGACAAGTATTAAACGGATGAAACTTGATTTGGAGAAATTCTTGACTTTGTTCACGTTAACATTGAAGATTTAATAGAAAATCCTGAGAAGCATCTGTTTTAGAGCAGAGGACAGTTTTAGTGTTACAGCAGCTGAAACGTTGCAGGGTTCAGGTTGGGTTTGTTGGTGGCGTGAACACCAGATCCTTGAAGTGTGTTCTCTCCTCTTGTCCACAGCATGTGGGGCGTGGACAAACAGAGCAGCGAGCTGAATAGCCAGGTGTCCAGCCTGGCTGCCAATCTGAGGTGAACAGCCACTGCTAGTGTGTCCGTGTGTGAAATGTCATGACCTTGTCTGAAGGGGGGGTTTGTAGTCTACTTTGCATTTGAAGGGCTTTTGTCTAAAACTACTTACAGTATGTGTTAGCTATGGAATTTATTTTAATAACAAAGGAGAGTAAAGTAAGAGTACATTTTCTAAACCTTTTAATTCTTACAAATAATCTGAAGGTAAGGGGTGTTCAGAAATATAACTGTACTGGTCTGTTCTGTATAATAGTACAGACCAAATTAAATAAGAATAGGTTGGTTTGAATTAAGTTAACAGTCTATAAACATTGATTTTCCCTATTAAAGTCCACTGCATTTGCTTTTTAATCTATCAAAAAACAAGTCAGCATGGTGGAGACATGCTCTCTCCTACAGCTGTCCTCCAAATACTTCTTTAGTCATTGCATTTTGAAGTTTGGCCCTCCGAGCTAAATTGAATAATTTTGTGATTCTTCGTATGTGTATTCTGCAACTCACCAATGGCTTATTTTTCACTGGATAAAATTTGTCCTGAACATCAAAGACAGTTGTTGCTGAATGTTTACAGGAATCAAATTAATACCAATAAATCTTTTTTTTTCTCTAAACAAAGAATCTGTGATTTTCAGAAATTAATATCTCAACTACTTTTCAATTTCTTGCAACCAAATTTAGATGTTCTGTAGTATTAATGTAGCTCTAGCACATCCAGGACTTATTTGATCCCATATACAAAATTTGAGTGCCACAGATCTTGCTAAAAAATAGCGTCAGAACTAAAAAAACAGACACTTGAGATATTTTGACTGCATATTTTCCCAGGAAAGATTGTTTTATTTAAAACTTTTTTTTACGTGAAAGCGTTCATATTTATACATCCTTTTTTAACAGTTTAAGGATATTTTATAAAGGTCATTGCACACCGAGTCCAATCTGTTAATTAGTATATATGTAGCGGAAATTCACAATACGAGACAAGATAGTCGACAGGCAGTGAAGAGAACTTTGTGGTCCTCACTTCCTGAGAAAAGGAAAAGGAAAAAAGACAACTAGGTCCATCAAATCCTGAAAAACAAGCAAAGGGTGAGGAGAGTTGATAAAGGATGCTTCCAGGTGTATTTCAGGATGTCAGTTGTTTTCCACCAATTTCCTTAAACCAGTTGATCCTGAACTGCGACTGGCAATACTTCTAGGTAGGCACATCAAGACAGGATGGAGACAAAAGACAGCAAACAGAATCTGTTTGGAAAAAAATAATGAGGTTTCCGAGGCAGCGTGTAAATTAAACACAACATGAGGTTGCATTTATTTTTAAACGTGCGTTTATTTTGGGGGAAAAAAAGAATTTACTGCTTCATCATTTAATAATTTTAAGTGAAAACGAAGAAGTGAAAAATAATTCATTGATGAATGAGTACACAGAATCACAAAACAATGATATTTGGCTCCAGACTTCCAAAATTCAAAAGTAAGGAAGTAAGTAAAAAACTTAATAGATGTTTTTTGAATGAAAAAATATCCATGACATGAACTGTGAAAAAGTTCTGAATTTTGGTTGAGTTTGCATGAAGTGACCTATCCAACATGACCTATCTGACATGCTCTTTAAACTGACCCTTCCTGTTTTGTGCTGCCGCTCTGGAACAACCACAAACACGGTGGCCTCTTAGGACCGAACGCATGCAAGAGTAAAAGCCTCACACTCATGCGGCAAACGAAAATGCACAAACATTAAGATTGTTGAGATGCTATGCACATATCAAAGCTGTCAAATATTTCAATCATGTTCCCTCCCTTGCAGCAGATTTCTGTTGTTTGTGTTTAATAATTGCAGCCTTTAGGGAACCATTACCTTGATACAAATTATTAGTAATTTAACCGTAAAATGCCTGGTGAAGATAACATAAACATAGTTGTGATTTCACTCTTCACTCTAGTCTGCATTTTTGTCCTTAGGGAGCCACCGTACACACTCTGTAGTTAAGGGATGCACAGAGCGTCACTTTCCTGATGAACGCATTTATTCTTGTGTAAATGCTCCGTTCACCGTTTGATCAGAAAACAAGATTTTCTTGTGTGCTGGAACAACTTCAGCAGGTTAGGGTCCTTGTTTCTGATGCCGAGACATTATTAACATTATTGCTGTTGTTGGAGAAACCTTTGCTCGCAATAATGTTTCACACTTTTCTCCACACATGCCTTCTAATCCACCTCTTCCCTTTGGTTTGGGCTCCAACATTTTGTTTTCTCCCCACAGTGTTGGTTCTCCGTCCAACCTGCTCTTGGGTAGAGATGAGTGGTTGGGCCGGTACTGTATCACACTTCCTTTTTCCTGTGTGTCTGTGCGCTTTTGGCTGGCTCCCCCCTCAAAGCATGTCTGGTGCTGTCTGCAGTCAAACAGGAAAGAGACGTAGTTCCGGTTTCCACCATGTTCTCTAACCCGAGATTATTTTTCTGTTTGTCATCTGTCGTTTCTTCACATCATAGCTACCTCACTGCCAACCACCCTGTCACACTGATCATTTCATGCTTCCTGGGCTGTTCTGTTGATCTGTTGGGAGACGTTTCACTTATGCTGTGAAGGCTCAGAGTTGATTGGATTTATTGAATAATCGAATGTGGCTTTTCCCTGTTGGTGCTGTGCCTTGTAATGTTGTTTTTTTGTCTTGGCGCAAGTCCAGCTTCTCAGACACCTTTGTCAAGTAGCTAATCACTTGTTTTCCCTCCCGCCTTTCCTCTTCTGTCCCTTATCTTCCGTCGTCTTCCTCTCTCTGACCCTCCTCTCAGGCCTGTGCCTCATATACCTCAAGGCGCCATGCTGACCGTCAACACAAACTCCAGCGTGAGCATCAAGTCTGAGCCTGTCTCGCCCGGCCGGGATCGCAGCACCCCTTGCCCTCCTCCGTCTTCTACCACGCCGTCCTCGACCTCAGGAGGAGCCATCCTGACCGCACC
>OMLP01037061.1:21816-34254 GCA_900302685.1 Spondyliosoma cantharus | reverse complement strand
AAAATATAACTGGTTTATGTCATATAGATGTTATATAAGTACCTAGGCATCGTTGTACAGTGTGCAGGAGTTTTTCCCTGATTTGGTCGGCCCCCACAGGTTGACAAAAGCTGCCCACCAGACAGTGAAAGAATGTTCCAAATATTAATCCATGATCAAACTGTTGATTCATTTTCTAACGTTTGACTAATGGATGAATCAACTAATAAGTCGTATTTATTATGAGTTTAGATATAAAGAAGAAATATTATTGTAAAAAAAAAAATAAAAAAAATAGCAGTAGTAGTGGACATACTACGTAACTACACTCATAGTCAAAAACTCACTCATTGTTCATAAACAAATGTATTATAATTTAATATATCAGCTACATTTTGTATGGTTTAGTATTGGAAAGGAAAATAAGAGAATAGAATTAAGTAAATAACATAGGTAATAATATATAACCCTGACCTTTCAAAAGTGTTATTTCTATTTTTACGATTATTTTATTGAGTCATAGATTTAGACCGAACACACATTAAGAACTGAGATGTAAATTTGGATGTATTTATTTATTCATTCACTTACTGACTGAATTATTAAATGGAAAGGCGGCTCTGGCCTTTTAAGAGCTCTTGTGGATCCATGAATGAAACGCAGCCATTCATGAAAAACAAAAAAACAAAAACAAGGCACGGACGGCGGACCAGGGTCGAAGGCGATTGGCTCGCCCTTTGACTGACTTCGGCTTCCGGCCAATGGCAGAGGCGGAAGGGGGCTCGCCACATCGCCTGCGATCAAAGCTGTTCATTGAGAAAAATCCACAGTCGAGTTTGAGGTGAGGAGGTGCGGGCGATGTAGGGGAAGACATCTCCGACGAGCTCCTGCTTTATTTTTTTTACACCCTGCCGAGAAACTTCACCTGTCAAGTGAGTCCTACGTTAATATCCTATCGTTTTATAAAGCAGCGGACGTGTTGTGGGCTGGCTTTTCCTGTACTTTGTTGCATTCAAATCGCATCGTCGCGGTTCGCTGCGGCCACCGAGCAGAGCTGTTACCGAGGCGAACGCCATTTTCTGAAAATCAAACGGAACGTTCTCGCCCCGTGTTCCCGCGTCTTGTCCGCTTTGCAGAGCGGCGTTTCCCCCCCTTGTCTGCAGCAGCTGCCCGTGCGGCCTGTTAGCGTCGTAAATCTGTTCCGGGAGCTCTGTTGGCATTCTGTGTGAACGGTGAGCTGCCCCCCAACCACCCGCCGGGATCGAGTTACACTTCATTGAGAAAAACAAGCAGCTCGCCGCAGACGTGCAGTTCCTCCTGTGCGTCAGGCCGAACTCCGCTCGCCAGTCCGTTTTTATGGACGTGTTTGCTTTTATTGTCCGGGTTGGAAAACACCACGGGGGAAGGAACCAGTCCGGATGTTTGATTTAATCAGTGTTGATGTTGTCAGTATACTGTCAGTCATCGAGGAGCAAACATGAGCAGTTGTAGTGGAGGTGGTGGTGGTGGTGGTGGTGTTGTTGTTCCTGCCCAATGACTTCAAGCAAGGAAAACCCAAATATGACTTCCCTATGAGAGAACTGCCTTAATGTCATTGGATATAAGACCTTCAGTTTATTGCAGTGGATTTAGTTTGCTAGGCTTCGCAAGAACAAGTAAAGCGGATGAATATAAATCTTGCCGGATCATAATTTAAAGGACTAAACCAGTGCTCCCAAAATTTGAACCCATGTTAGAATCATCTTTGACAGGTTTTCTGTTTTTTTTTTAAGGTGACTAACTTAAACATGCTCAAAGGAATTTCAAACTGCCGATGAACAAGTCTATGTTTAATCCTGATGCCTCTTTATGAGAGACCGTCAGTGGGAAGATCGGCTTTTTCGTCGCCAAGTCAAATAAGTCATAAAAATGTAATGTATTTTTTATGCCGGTGTGCTGAGGATGAGTCTCGCAGCCTAAGAGGAGAAACCGCTCTGTAAGTCTGTCTGTAGGATACAATACCGAAGCAGAGTTTACAGTTCACAATTTTTAAATAGCTGCAAAAAGATACATTAACTAATTTCTATACATCTTTGTTTAAAAAAAAAGAAAGATGCCGCTTAAAAGTCCATCAACTACTTCTTTCACTCGCCTTAGCAAATGCACACACTGGTCAGATCAACATCTTTATCACAATGAAGGCAGTGGTGCTTATACTGTGTTTGTCCACAGGGGGCACTAGAAGCAACATGAATGAAAGTTCCACGTAGCTGCTTTAAGATTAAAAACAAAACCAAAACAAATCAGAAAACATCATCCACATCAGTGCACTTCAGGTGTCGGGTTCGACCACTCGATAGAACCTGTTTTTCTCAGTTCTTGAGAGGCCGCGTCCAAAATGTACTTTGCATTAATGATTAGTAAAAGTGTGCATCTTCACCGGCCTCGCTATTGATTAGTCTCCTTTAGCTTTAATGAGAATTCTATCATTTGCTGTATGTCAGCCAGTCTGCTGAGAACACTGTACAACTATATCAAGGGAATGGTGTTGTTATCACTCCTTTATCTATTAGCATGGTATATGATCACTCTAAACAGGCTTATTATATTCTAATATGAAAAAAACACACAATGAAAGTTTTCCTTTAGAGTTCATTTGCCTCAAAACATAAGCATGTAGCTACAATATAGAGCAAGTATTGAGGTCCTACTTACCTACTTAGCAAGCAGATGGTGGCAGCAGAATATGGGCTATTAAATGACCTCATGTGAACAAGTGTGGCAAGCAAACGCTCCTCTTTTCCAAATGTTCAGCAAACGCCAATCTGATCAAACAAGCTAACGTCAGATAGCTTATTATGCCGAGCTAAACATGTTTGCTAACCGTCCATAGATGCTAACTTTCACAATTGACTAACTGACCTATTCAGGTGTGTTTTCAGGTGCCTGGTAAAGTTTAAGAGGTCAATCTAGCATCCTTTTATTATGATTGTGCAGACGTTCCATTTGGCGAGTCTTTTGTTTGGGGCCTTGGGCGAAGGCGTTCATTGCCAAATGTGATGACAAATGACATCTGGTGTGCTAGCCACGGTGCTGTTTTGAGCTTTGTTGCAGCCGCAGTATAAGTCATCATCTGCGGCTGCGCGCTTGTGAAACTGGAGGGTGGGATGGCTCGTCAGACTGAAAACAAACATTGTTGATGAAAGTCTGTGCGAGGCGACCTAAGTCCAGGGCGCATGCTCACGTCACCATCTCTAACCTGTTGTCCCACCCCTCTTTATTCCAGGGTGAAGACTCCTGCAACATGGATGGCTTTTATGATCAGCAAGTCCCTTTTGGGGTCCCTGAGAGTGTGAGTTGGAAACATTTCAGTTCAGTTTCATACATTGAGCGTCCTGTGTAAGAGGGAGACCCAGGATTGATTCCATTTCAGTTCACGATTCGTGTTCACTAAACTGGTTTATTGTTGACCTTGCAGAAATGTCACATAGGAGAAGCAGAGCGATGTCTCAGTGAGAGGAAGAGGAAGTTCATGGACACAGAGCTGGCTCAGGACACAGAAGGTAAGCTCATCATGGCGTCTTTGAGGCAGACTGTGACTTTTGAAATCGGGCTGTATGAATACGAATAAAATGGACCGTTGTGAAATCTTCCATTTGGTAGACAAGGCCGGTAAAAGGAATGGCTCCGTTCTATTAAGCGTTTTAGCGAGACGTGCCAGCGAGTGAGCATGCACAATACCATAGACGCCTATTATTTAAATCTGATTTCATAACTGTCTTGCAGAGCTCTTTCAAGATCTGAGCCAGCTCCAGGAAATATGGATCGCAGAAGGTGAGATCGGGAAAACCACGTGACAAAAAAAACATCGTCAAGGCATAAAAAAAACAAACTGTTGCCCTTCCACATTCACTGATTCACTGTTTCAAGATATCCAAGGGAGAAATTTGAGTAGAAGAGTCTTTTAATATCCTATCTTTCCCCCTCTAACAGCCCAGGTTCCTGATGATGAACAGTTTGTTCCAGATTTCCAGTCCAATAGCTGTAAGTAGCTTTTTCTTCTCTTCTCTATCTTTAGAGAACACTCAGGGGAGAATATACATTCTTTATATATGTCAATAAGCTATATTATTTAGTGACCTGTTTGTGGAATGGTCGAAAAAAGGGAAACAGAGGGGAAAGGACCTCCCACAATTGATAACTGCCTGAGGCAGCAGATATGGACTTGACTCCAGTCACAGAATCAGGCTCCAGAGAAGAGCTATCATGTTCACGAGAGGTTTTCTTTCTTGATTTTGAACATGCAGACACTCCTGTGACATCAACTGAACTGACAACGTATTAGAAGAGTTATAAATGATTACCCGAGTTACACAATATACGAGTGAACCTCTGGAAGAGAGGACTTGCACATTAGAGCGAGTAACGACTCTGCAATCTAAACCGATAAAGCTATAAAGTTTAACCACATCCTATATCCGTTCTGCAACGATCCTTAACAGGCTCGTTGTGCGCAGTGCTCGCATAATCCTCGCGAACGCACAAACGGGGCCGTGATAAGGAAGGAGGGAGTTCGCTGTCCCTCCGAGCAGTCATCCAAAAAAGCAGCGGTCATCTGCCTGGGATGTGGACAGGCTTTCTGACAGGGAAGTTAAGCATTTATCCATGACTCTTATTGTGAAGGGTAAACATGGAAGTCCACCTCGAGTGCACAGCGTTGAAAAGTTTGCTGCTTTGGTTCAGACGACAGAGTTCTGGTCCCTAGCAAGTCTGTGCCTCTCTACTCAGGGCACCTTCTCTTGCTGAAGCACGTATTACATTATTGTCTGTTCAGCTCCCCCCGAGTATCAATACTGAAAATACAAGTAAATATTTAGAAATCTTTTCAACAGAATCTCTATCTAGCACCACTTTTACACTGAAATCAAAGTGTCTAGCAGTAAACCTACTTGAAAATAGTGTTTTGAGTGTTCTGCTATGTTTTGTTACGTTACTAAAAGCTGTAATACCACTATAGTCTAAATGCGATCGCTAATAATTATAATCATAACAATGATGATGGTGATTACGGTCAAGCAGGACCATAGTAGCATCCATGGGAAACCTGTCTGATGAGAAAGCACAGGTAATCCAGGGAAGCAGCCAAGTTGCGTTAATGAGACACGAGTGTGTACAGGTGGAGAGGACGAGAGGGGCGCTCGGTGCATCATGGGGAGTGGCCAGCAGTCTAAGCCGCAGGGTCTGTGCAAGCCCTTACTTTAGCCTACTCTAAAATGAATAGAGGGCGTCTGCCTCCCGAAACCGAGACTGGACGAGGGTTCAAAAGGAGAGGAGCTCGATGGCTAAAGGCTCTACCTCCCGTTCTACTTTGGAGACTTTAAGAACCACAAGTAACCCTGCATCCTGGGATCACAGTATTCTAGCGGGGTAATTGGGTAGTATGAGCTCTTTAGGATACGGTGCCTGGTCATTAAGGGCTTTGCATGTGGGGAGGAGGATTTTAAATTCTATTCTTGATTTCACAGGAAGCCAGGGCTGAGAGGCTAATACGGGAGAAATATGATCTCTAATATTAGCTCTTGTCAGTACATGCGCAAGCAGCATTCTGGATCAGCTGAGGGGTCTTTAGAGACTTACTGAGGCATAAAAGGGAAGTGCAATAATCCAGCCTCGAAGTAACAAAATCATGGACAAATCCCTCTGCATCTTTTTGAGACAGTACCTTCCTGATTTTTGCAATGTTTCATAGGCAGTCTTATAGAAAATAGTTTCATGTGGGAGTTTAAGGGCAAATCCTGACCAAAGATAACTCCCAGATTTCTTAACGTGGTTCTGGACGCCAGAGTCAGGCTGGTATCTGATTAGATAATGGGTTCATTTGCAGAATTGCCAGCCAGCAAAATTGCTGGTCGTCAAGGTTTTAATGTCCTTAAGATGCCGGAAGTTTAGCATAGCATAGCAAGTATAATGGTGTATCATCTGACATTTAATGGAGTGTTTTCTTATGATATTCCCTAAAGGTGTCAACTGCAGCTGTAACAAGATGCAACAAGACTAGCGCAGAGACAAACCCCTTGTCAGATGCAATTAGGCGGACCAGTGCTGTTTTGGTTCTATGATGCACTCTAAAACCTGATTGGAAATCCTCACATAAGCCATTGTGATGTAAAAAGGCACATAGCTGACTGGCAACTGTTTTCTCCAGGATCTTGTAGAGAGAGAGATGTAGAGAAAGATGTGGGCTATAACCGCCAGATCAAGTGTAGGCTTTTAAAGAAGAGGTTTGATTATAATGACTTTTAAACTAATTCCCACTGTCATACACATTCTAAACATATAGACTTTGAGTTAGCTTTAGATTAGAAAGAAGTGTTGGAAAGTAGTCGAAGTAGAAAGTAGAACACGTCTTTTGAACAGAATGATGATGATCCGTGTGTCTGTCTGTGTGTTTGCAGTGATGCTTCATGGACTGCCCATCGGCAAAGTGAAGCGAGAGTCCAGTCCATCTAAAGAGTTGTCTCCCTGCAGAAAGCTCCAAGCTGACATGTGCCTTTATAGTTACAGGTACAAAAATCAATGGGTTTTAGACGAGTGCTTGATGCATCCTTTCACAATAAGATCATGTCTGCGACAGTTATTACAGAAACCTGACATTTCCTTCTTGTTTCCTCTCCTCAGTGCCTGTGACACCAAGCCAGCTGGGCTCAAAGCTCTGAATCCAGCCTCCACACCAGTACAGTGTGGCTCCACCCACCCCACTGGACCTCAACCTGTGAAGAGGGATTTGCAACCTCCTGCCCCTCAGTTGACCAATAACTGCCCCCCAAGCCACATTCCTTCCCTGAGCCCCTCCCATCGCCACAACATCCCACAGGCCAACCAAAGCCAGCACTTTGCTCTGCCACATCCCCCCGTCAGCTGCCCCAGTGCGTCTTTCAGCTCAGAACCAAGGTGAAATTCTGACTCGTGCATTTTGTCATATGTTTTAAACTGAAACCAAGTCGCTTCAAAACCCTCAACTTGTGTTCTTCCACGTTTCAGGTTTCAGCGGCAGCTGTCGGAGCCCTGCGTGTCCTTCCCCCTTCAGGAGAAAGCGGTGAACAGACCGTACCAACCCTTGAGCTGCGACGGGCGACCGCAGTACCAGCGACACCTGTCGGAGCCCCTGGTTTCCCATGGCCCCCGAGGGTTCAAACAGGATCTGGTGGATCCGCGATACCCAGAACCAGGACCATCCGGGCCAGGTGTGGCCCCGCCCCAAACTGCCTTCAACCATGTCGCAATCAAACAAGAGCCGAGAGACTTTGGCTTCGACTCAGGTGTGTTGATTATTACATTTTGGAAAACTGGTCATTCCATGCCAACTCACCCAAAATCCAGAACTTTTCCAAGGTCATGTTTCTTGAAAAAAATCACGTTGAAAGTTCTATTAAATTCATAGGACCCTGCAAAATCCTATAGCTCATGAATTTTTCAATTTTGGCCCTCTGAGCTAAATTTCAGCATATTAGTGATTCCATGATTCCTGAAATTTGTCCTGAACATCCAAGAGAACTTTTTTATATTCATTTCATCATACATATAGTCATTTTTTACTCAAACAAAGAATCTGTCATTTTCAAAAATCTAAATAGTTTTCATAACACTTTTCCAAACACTTTTGGGGTTATTTTGACTTGAAATATGTTCTATTACTCCTCCATCATGGATAGTTTTTTTTCAATTCATTTTTCAAATTTTTCTGGACTTTCCACTGGCTGTAATGTCACATTTAGTGGTTTTATTTAATAGGTAGATATTTGTACTGTGTTTAGTTGAAGGTTTTCCATCTGTCTGATACCTATCGAGCCTGTTTTTCTTTGGACTTTGGAAATTTGCATTCTATAACTTGTAATGGTTTGGCCTGTTGAATACGAGATGATGTCATCTTGTTCATTGTGACTGGACAACATATTTGTCTTAGCTCCTTAGCGCATTACACATATACGATTTCATGATGTCTAACTTAAGTTAAAAAGTATTTGGAGTAGAGCTATAGGATTTTGCCTGGTCTAATGAATTTAATAGAAGTTTCATCATAATTCTTTTCAAGACAATCCATGACATGAGCTGGGAGCTGGTATGGAATGACCCATATATATCTAGTGGTGGTTATTCAGTGGTGAGAGGTTGTGGTTTTGCTTTGTGCAATTTGCTTATGATGACTTGCCTTGTATTGCCTAGATGTTCAAACCTGCCAGTCGTCAACATTTGGAAAGTCTTCAGTTTTGTACCAGAAGAACAATGTTGGTGAGTTTGTGTTTGTTTCTGTTTGCTATGCAATAAGTTTTTGCCGTGGTGTCTGAGCCTGGTTCTCAGCCAAAATGGACTTTTCTACATTTGTAATTATTTATTTCTTTTGCTCCACAGGGTTTGGTCACGAGCCACATTTTCACTACGATGACACTTGTGTTGTGCCAGAAACACTAGAAGGTGAGACTGACAGTGGCCAGTGTGAATTTGAGCTAAAAATGACGTGCTTCTCACAGCCAATAAAATATGCCGATAATTTCACGTTTGCATTAAAAAAAAAAATTAAAAAATCCTAACCTGTAGTGAGCAAAGATGAATGGTTGAATATTCCAGGTTCCTTCTGTTAAAGAAGATGACGTATGAGGTTTTTGAAGAGATTTCCCTCTCTGCTTAGGGGCTAATGGGCACTTGAAAATGAGGGGTAGGGTTAAAAATTGGAAATGGGATTGAGCCATACTCATTGTGTCCTTATTTGACCCTGTATGCAGGTAAAGTGAAGCAGGAGGGTTTGCCGTACCAGCGCCGTGGCTCCCTGCAGCTCTGGCAGTTCCTGCTCACACTGTTGGACAATCCGGCCAACGCACATCTGATTGTCTGGACGGGACGAAACATGGAGTTTAAACTCATCGACCCTGAAGAGGTAATTCATCGCCCAACCGAACGGCTCCATTTAAGACCCTTTCAAACACACTATGAATGCTGAGTAGAAAATAGATTTGGCTTAATGACCTTTTTATGTATTAAAAATACAAAATGTTGGGAGTCCAAAGACTTTACTAAATGAGAAGGGAAAAAATGGTAGATGGATAGACGAATCCTTGCCTACGTTTTAATGAACAGATAAAATATACGTTAATCACAAAGTATCACACAACCCAAACCATCAATGTTCCAAAATAAAAAAACTTCCAATGGAACATATGTAGAAAGTGTGGGAATTAATTTTGATGTAGCTGCAGGCCATATGGACAGATCAGTATTTTATCAGAGGGGGGAAGAATGATCTGGCTACTGTAAAAAAGACAAACCATAGCATCAATCCAGTTGTTTTGTTGATGTTTTTTTTATCTCCCGTCTCGTGTCCAGGTGGCTCGTCTCTGGGGGATCCAAAAGAATCGACCAGCCATGAACTACGACAAGCTGAGCCGTTCACTGAGATACTACTATGAAAAGGGCATCATGCAGAAGGTAAAGGCAGGTCATCTTTCACTTTTCAACTCTAGCACTCCTTTTGTGTGTTAATGACGTGTGTGTGTTTTCCTTTCTTACATTTGGAATTGTATAATCTGCTATTATGGACGTGCCAACTTTTGTACTTTTTCTGCACGTTGCGGCGATCGATCACCTGAAGCGACATTGCTTATAAAGAAGAAATATTATTTGATTTAATTTTTAAAAGATTACTGGAAGGCAACATTGTTAATAATTATCAAGTGTTAAAACCTTCTGCTTAAATGCCATGAAAACACAAAGAACACGTCTGAAGTGTGAAAGAGTTAAAGTTCATTTGCCGTCCTTGCACTTTGCAATTCCCAGCCGCCCTCCTCAAATGAATAGGGGGCAGTATTTCTCTTCTCAGTGTTTAGTTTAAACCCTCTTTGTTATTCTTTTTGTATATTTCATTTGTCTCTATGCAAATTCGTTGTTGCAAGCTGTTGCAATAATACAAATGCTGTCAGAAAATGTCTGACTTGTCAGTGTCATGCGAGCGCAATGTAGCCTTACATTAGCCTTTTAATGCTAGCGATTTAAATTGAAAATCACAAAGTCATGCTTTAAACAATCCATTGTTCGTACTCTTAAAATGACCCTATTTGAGTTAAGACAATCCAAAAAAAAAAGGTGGACTACTCTTTACTTTTTTATCAGGACATATCTACTGGTTAAAAACAGAGTATTAGTATTTCTTTAAAATCTATAATTAACTGTGAAAAAGGTGAAATGATCAGCTTTTATTGTCTAACAAACTTCATTAACCCCCCCCCCTCCTTGTTCTACAGGTGGCCGGGGAGAGGTATGTCTACAAATTTGTATGCAACCCTGAGGCGCTCTTCTCCATGGCTTTCCCAGACAACCAGAGGCTGAGTCTGAAGGCCAACGCGGACGCCATCCGACCTCCCAGCGAGGAGGACAGCTTCCCCCTGCCCAGCTTTGAGGAGGAGGGTCCCTACCTACCTGAAGGAGGGGAGCAGTGCATCCAGGGGCTGGCTTTCCCAGACGGCTACCCGTACTAGACTTGCACTCCTCCAAGATGCACACCTGCGAGAATAATTTATCCGAGCTTTTTTTTAATCGAACCGAAACGTCTCTTCTGACAAACGTTTTTTTTGTTTTTCCTTTTTGCTTGATATTTCAGTTTCAACACGACGATCGTGCTCGAAGCTCCAAATTCAACAAATCTCTGAGAGCGTTAATTAGAACAAAAATGGAGTCGTTTGTGCAAAACTATTCTCGTTGTAATCCTGATTTTGTTTCTAACGATGACTTGAGACTAGTTCTGCCCACCCGCCACCCACCGACATATTGGCGCTTACATTTTTTTTCTCAAAATCACACGTTGTTTTTCACGGTGAAACCCTAAAGCGCGGATATAATTTAGTAGCATTGGCCGTCACTGTAGTCCTCGCATATGTGAACTCTGGGATCAGTATTTCAACCAAAAAGTATCTCAAAGCCATGGCACTCCTTTACTAATTTACTTCTAATTGTTTTTTTTGGATAAACCTTTTACTGCCTGAAAGGGACTCGTGTTATTTTCCAGACGTTATGGTCCACCTATAAACATGTATATTGACATGTCTTTTTGTGTATTTTTTCTTGTTTTCAAAGCTAATATTTTGGCATTATATGGACTTGTACGTTTTTTTCCTAAACTGTTTTATGATAAAAAGTACTACTCCTATTTTTGATTGTGTAACATTGCCACTATGAAGCTAATAATAAGCATGGACTTTTCTTACAAGCAGCTCACCAGTTATTGTACTATTGAGATAGCTTTCTGCATTTTGTATGGTTGATTTGCTTCAATGTGTAGAACAGGTGTCTAATTATATATGAATCTATTTTTTCTAAAGGCTGCTTGTGCTTTATGTTGTTATCTCGAGCTGCAGAATTTAGTCTGCTAATCCACTGCATCGACGTTCAGCCTATCCAAGGCTGAACGACTTATACCCGTTGAGTCCTGCAGATAGATATGGATGTAATGGTATATATTTTGCTATATGATCACATGATGGTATGAGGCTGGAGAAAGACACTGACGCTGGTGTGTGTCTACCCTCAGTATGTGTGCCTTTTGTTGATCTTTACTGATACAATAAACTATTCTACTCTTTTATTCAGCCTCACGGATCATTTCAAGAGTGTGTTCACAACTTCAGAAGTGTACAAAAACGTTAATGGCCTCTATGTGGAGGACATTTAGAAATTTGAATTGCATTTATTTTTTTACACATTGTGTTCTGTTAGCATTCTCAAATGTTTTTAATATGTATACATTTATATATTATATATAAGTATTATATATTTTTTTACATATAAATTAAAGGTGGTAGTCTGATGGTTCTAGTTCTAGTCTAATCCATTTTGTTTCATTATGTAGTGATGCAACACAAGACGAGTGAGAGACATGCTCAGAGCGACACTACAACAAAAAAAGATGCTGTCAGCAATGGAGACAGCACAACCTTCTAGACAAATAAACAAACAAGCAAAACACATTGTGCGTCGACAGGCGGTATGTGTTTGTGTGTGTGTTTGTTCAGAAGCAGAAAAAGGGGGAAAGGGAAAGTGTAACACTAATAAATAGATTAAGCTAAATGTGCATATATGGGAAAAATAGACCTCTCCTTTTAAAGTAGAAAATAAAGAGTTTGACTAACTATTGTTTCTGAAGTCAAAAATGAAACCCAACCAATTATGCAATGTCCAATAAGAACTTTTTAATTTGCCATTTTTTTAATTTCCACTGTTCTAAGTTGGATGATGTGTGATAGGTGCCTCTATGTTTTTTTCCATATGTGTGTATGAGGACTGTACTGCAAACAAAATCTACCACCGGGAACTAATAAGTACTAATCTAACTACTAGATGTCATGTGGTTCTCTGCGTGTTGTGTGTTCGCCCACTAGATGGCACTAAAGCAGAGAAATCATACTAAACTCTTCCATGCTTTAAATTCAAGTTCAA
>OMLP01037061.1:0-14753 GCA_900302685.1 Spondyliosoma cantharus | reverse complement strand
TTGCTCTGTCATATTTATATATTTCCTGAGACTTGACGTGGATATTGTTTGCCGTCTACAGTAAGCATGGAGCTAGCAGTTGACCCAACTCTGGGTGGAGGAGTGTCAGCTCCAAGCGAACACGACTGGACCAGGATGCAACAACAGCAAATTCCAAAAATACCATGAAGGAAAAATGTTTTTAAATGGGCAATGTTGAGATATGGAGCAAAATGTGAAAAAAACCACTTAAATATTGATTTAAACTTCAATGGAACATTAAGGGTTAAACTGACATCGTACATCTGTACTGAATTTGGGATTAAAGCTCTGAACGGCTTTGAGCTAGAACCTGTTCTCTAAATCCTGGTGCAGTCTTATTTCCTAGCAACTGCAGGAATGTTATTCATGAATCATCTGCCACTGCCTGTGGCTTTACTGACCTAACCTCTCGAGCACCGATTAAATCAATTCGACTCCTCCATTGCAGAATATTGTGCATCACACTAATTGAGAAGCCTGACAAGAGAGGGTAAAAGCAGGGTTTGAAGTGAGGTTAATGTCTGTGTGAAGACGGACATGAGAAAGGCTACTTAGGATCCACTCCATCGCTGGACTAATTAGTGCTGTTTGTCACCCGGTCGCACTGAAACAAAGAGCTCTTTGTGCTGAGATGGCATGATGGCTGTCATTACACTGGCCTGTCCATGCAGCACTATCTCCTGCGTTCAGGAGGAAATCTACTCGACTGGGTGATTTTCCAATTTTTGGGACACTTCTCGTTCGAGTCCGATTTAAAGCTGCTTTCATCGGCGCTGTGCAGACGTTGGGCTCTCAGGCTCAGATCATGCCATTTTGGACAAATTCTGTATTTCGCATTTGGTTTTTGCAATAAAACTTATTAGGTTAGCTCTCTGCTGATACAGACCAACTACTTATGAAGTCCTCAGGGGAAGAACAAGAGTTCAAAGCTCATTTGAGCTCTTTTTTAGAACAACCAAATTTAGTAATTTAGTCAAAGTTAAGCCAAATTAACTCACACATATGAACCTTTGTGTTTACAGTCATGCCCTGGAGTCATTTCTCATATTCATTTATAATGACTCCCGCAACACAATTCTTCATCCTGGTGCTGTTATCGGTTATTTTTTGCATTGCTGTATTTGATAACACACAAACTATTATTAATAAATGGTAAATGTATAGTTCATAAAACTTAAGTTAATAGGTATTGCAGACATTGTAATGGTTTATTAACATCAGTTAAAGCTTTATAATGACCATCTAAATAACGTTTATAGATAAACTACACAATATTTCATTGTATATACATAATATACATTTGCCATTCATTCATGATCAAGTGTCATCATGTATCCAACAACTACAATTACAATGTTTGGGTGTTTGTATGCATTTCTATATTATGGCACGCTGATACTCAATCACTCCATACTGTAGTAGAGCCTGAAGGTTTATTAATGGAAGTAGTCATTTGGACTGTGTACACTGAAGAGGATTTTAGTCACAAAATATATGAAGCATATATACTTACTTTTTACCCCTTTTATGTTGACAGTTATACCAGTTACTCACCTGACAGAACCATTGTTGTGTCATTTTGCATTTTATACCTGACTTCTTTATACCTGCTGAAAAAAAATGCTTAAATGACAGACAGACAAAAGGGATGGAGACAGACAGATGATTACCTTTCCCCTTGCTGCCTTCTCCTTCTTCTTCAATCTTCCTGACAGCTGCTTTGCCCTCTTCTTCCTCGTTCCCAGCTGGGGATGATGGATATCAGAGAGGCTTGGTGGGTAGATGTCCAGCAGATATCCATTTCAACAAAATCTTACTGCCTACAGCAATGTATCCTCAAACTTATGTCCAATTATAAAACATAACCAATTTGAGCTTTATTATGTAATCATGTTGACAACAGAACACTGCATGAACTAAAATGACAGAACATGTACTCACAAAGTATCTGACAACTGGGGATAGTTCATGCTGTTGGTGCTGACTGGAATGTAAGATTATCACTTTATTCAGTTCAATAGAATTTGGTAAGATTGGGGCTGAGGTGCAAAGTGACAGATCTTTCACACTTATGGGTCTTTTAGACAAACCACAAAATGTGCACCAGCTCAACCATGAGTCCAATCTTTGGAAATTAAACCCCACATTTGAAAGCCAATGTGAAGCTCAGTCATTAGCTTACATAAGACAACAATCAGAAGCATCTAGAAGCTAAAATCTCAAAGCCCCCAAAACATGGTTGTGACGATGCATAGCAGAGATTGGTTGTACTCAATTTTATATAATCCTGTCTTGATTTGAAGACACCCAACATAAGGGGCCCGAGATCGATTTCTAACCATGTCTTCTGTTAACAGTCTTTGTTTCCTTTTTTTTCCGTGAACAATTAAGATGAGAGAAAATTGCGAATTTCAGTTATTTGTAAGAAATGGCCAGGATTTGAAGGTAGCTCAAGAACAGCTAACTGCTGCTCACTATCCTCCATGTTTGGCTGTAGCGACCAGCTGCCATTAGCTAGTAACTCAATTCACAATGCATTCAGGTCTGCATGTCAACGTGTCCTTGGGCAAGATACTGGACCCCAAACTGCTCCTGATGTGCTGGTTGGCACCTTGCATGGCAGCCACCACCATCAATGTATGAATGTATGCATTTCTGTAAGCTGCTTTGGAGAAAAGCGTCTGATAAATGCCCTAAAATGTAAATGGTCTAATTTCAGTAGACATTTCTGCAACAGAGTACATAGACGTGTTTGGCATGACATCAACACTGTTGTTTCTTCACACTCTGATGATGTAAGATCATTTTGAATTTTGACTATTTTAACCTAAAACACTGACCACATCTTACAAATTGCTCCTTTAAAGCGGGACTGCAGAGAGATGTATTAATTTGGAGGGAGAAGCAAGGTATACAGTATAGAATCTGGCTTCAGGCATATGATTAGACAGTAGCCTACCTATGACAACATGCATGCCCAGGCTTGCCAGGTGTCTCGCTGTCTCAAAACCCATTCCTCTGGTACCCCCAGTCACAATGGCAACCCTTCCATTTTGCTTTGGTAAGACTGTGTAGGAGGGAGAGAGGGGACCACATGAGAACAATATGCAATCCATTTCCACTTGTTTTGGAACCACATTAATGTGTTCTTTTCTGTGTAAATCACTTGCAGAGTTAAATGTAGCGACATCACAGCCAGTTCATCTGGTCTCATTGGCTGAATCCAAATGTCCAACCTCTGGACTTTGCGGGCTGAAAATTTGCAGACTTCAGTCGTACATACTGTGAGACGTTTACTGTCATGTCAATTCTGCGAGACTACAAGGCCATATACACCAGTCACCAAAACATTAAAACCATGACAGGTGTAGTGAATAACAATGATCATCTCAATACAATTCAATGTCCTGTTGGAATACCTTGGTCCTGGAACTCACGTGGATGCCACTCCCCAAAGGCATCAGCAGGACACAATGCCCTTTCACTGCCATTGAGTAATACCGTTACCATGAGGGATTATACGTTATCTGCATGTCAAAGCTGCATCTACATGAATGCCAGGACTCAAGAGTAATTAAATCACGGAAGCTTGGTGAAGTCTGCACCCCAAGCACACTCTGCAAAAGGTCTGCTTGAGGGCCCTTTCGGGCTGGATGAATTGTGGGTTTGGACAGACATCAGCACTTCCCGCAAAGAAATCTAGACACTGGGATTCAGCCATTGATCCACTTCCTGACTTTTACTTTGTTTTCTTTGCAGCAGTTAATGCGTCAGATAAGATACTGTCACATGGCCTTTTACAGCGACAGAATGGATATCCAACGTGTCCAGGGCAGTCTAAATGCCAGGCATCAAATGACTGTCACACGAACCAAAACAGTTGTGTAAACTATGTGGACTATGTTAGGGCAGGCTTCATCTTGATAAAGGCAAGAATCATCTCATTACATTTGAAACTGTTGTACCTGTTGAAGATGAGCAATTATAAAAGTGCATCAGTGCTGCTATAAAAATGGAAATATTTGACATCAAAACACTCAGCAAATGTTGAAAACATATTTTTTATTTTACCTTCTACCTTTTACATGACAGTACATATGTGCCAGTGTAAGGCGGAGCATGACATTTTTAAAGATCGTTAATTGTTATGCTTTGATATCATACAGTAGGTATTTACATATATAGCACATCCCAAACAAAACCACAGACACAACAGAGCTTTCAAGATACTGAGTAGATGTTTGTAGGAGGCATAGATAGAAACAACATACATTCTTACTGTTCCATCATCACAAAACCTTTAGTTGCTTTTAGTTTACGCATTTGTTGGACACAAATATGAAAATGTTATGGCTATCTCTGATGTTATGTTAATTTCAGTTAACTACATTTTCTGTACAGATTTTGTCGACTGCTGAAGTAAAAATATGATGTACACCATAGCAATTAAAGGATTTCTCTTATTTAAATAAATATATAAGTCATTTGTATGGTTTACTTACAGGCTTTAATACATATCTTCCAACTTCAAGTTCTTTCTTTCTGTGACTGAGAAGATTGGGAAGATTTCTGACTTATCTTTGTGTTTGAAGTATAAGTAAGGTAGAGGTTAGTCGAGCAAAACATTAAGACTGGAAACAAAGAATAAAAGCTAGCCTACCTGTGCTCAAACTAGAAAAACTCAAACAACACCTTTTAAAGCTCACCAATTACCTCAGTTTGTCTTATTTACAGAAATGTTGCATGACAGATAGCTTACAGCCATATGCCAACTCATAGACAACCCTACAAAGTACTGGAAAAAAATCTAACTTTGGCTTGATGATTGCACTAGATGCAATGTCAGATGATCAGTGATCAGGACTCATATTCGTGGTACCATAAATATGGCAAGCAAATTTCATAGCAATCTGTCCAATAGCTGTTGAGATATTTCACTGAAAAGAAAAAAACTAGAAGGAAAGTCAGAATTGGCATTCATTTGGTGAACATGAATACCTGTATATCGGTATGTATTTTTTTTTTAACATTGGACAGGCAAGATGTTTTTCCTGCTTCCATTTTTGATACTACCTCAGCTAAATGTCTCCTGGCTTTAGCTATGAATGGCAAAGCACAGACATGAGACTGAGAAAAAATTCAAATACGCATTTTAAAATTAGTCAGTAAGGCAATATAGGCCAAAATCTTTTCATACTGACTTAAGGCCAAAGGTCAAAGAAAGAAACTTATAATGGGATCAAGACAATTTCATATATCTGATACCGCTTATATTACCGATTATATTTTTCAATGAAGGCAATACAGTAGGGCAGGGGGTCAAGTCAAAAATGTTTTACCTTTTGCATATTCAAACACACAGTCATTCAAGTGGCTGACCCAGACAGTTTCCTTCCCAAACATTTTCCAAATCATCCTCACAAGGTTCAGGCTCATAGTAGCCTCGTGAGTTCTCATACAGGAAGACCTGCTGATCTACCAAAACTGGAGTCAGGCGATTCCTTTTCCCACACAGAACAGTCCCAGAGGAGCTGAACAACCTATGACAAGGGACACTCATGGCGGGAACACACCAATACTTCTGGAGCACCTTGGGGAGGGTGGGGAACAATGGTGCATGACTCGACCACCACAGTAAAGGGTCTTCATTCAGGCCTAGGACTCGCTGTGATTTGTAGTTGCTCAACTCCTCCAACACTTGTGCATGCAGCTCCTCCTGGCTCTGGTCTGCATCAGACTGACAAAATATAGCAGCCAAAGGGTTATCTTGGGATACGCAGCTCGCTGAGGATTCTCTTAGAGGTGTCTGCTTCTTGCTAGGTGGCTCGTCAGACACCAAGGAGAAATCATCTAGGCATGGTCGCTCTGCAATCTGCTTCTCAAGGATTGCTTTTGCCTCCTCGATTATGTTGTTCTCAACTTTCGAGCGTTCCTGAGTGGACAGGAAGGGCAACTTCTTGTACCGAGGATCAAGGAAGGTAGCAATGTTGAGGAATGTTGAAATTTCTTGTGATAGTTGTGAATTGTGTGAGTAAGTGCTTGATAGGACCTTTGAGATTACCTCTTTGGTCATGCTGATCTCTTTGAGGTCCCCTTCCTTGGCCTTGAGGGTGTTGTTCAACAGCATATGAAGCACAGGCCTAACCATGCTAATGGTTGGGTACCTGCAAGAAGTTATCATGTTAGCGACAACTTTAAAAGGCTGGAGGACTTCAGCCAAGCCCTCCAACAAGGTCCAGTCTGGACCATCAAAGTTGAACTGATGGTTGCTGGAACTCTCTCTAAGTGTTTCAGTTACAGCAATCTGTTGCTCCCTCAGTCTTTGTAACATTGCCAATGTGGCCAACCAAGACCTACCCCTGTCTGTGATGAGTGCACACTGGGCAAGGCCATGCTGCTTCTGTTTTTCCCTCAGCAGATACATTGCTGGTTCTCTGAAATGGTCAATAATTTTGCGGCAACATCCCAAAAAGCTTTCGACTCGTGGCAGCTGGAAGGCTTCATCCATTGCACGGTTGATGGTATGTCCAAGGCAAGGCATTTCCACAGATAGATCTAATAGTGAACATGCTTTAACAATGTCTACTGAACCATTTGTGGTGGCACCACTGACTTTTTGAGTAATTCCCCACTCAACAAAGGTTTCATACATCGCTCTGGTGATGTTCTCTGCTGTGTTGTCTTCTTGTACCTCAAAAGTTTTAAGGCACTTGTCGGTCATCGAGAAGCCAGTTGTACTGCTGTAATTAACTGAATGCATAGAGAGTGAAATATATGTTCTATTCTGGGTTTGGCTTTGCCAAAGGTCAGTAGTAACACCACAGTTCACAACCCCAGCAAGCTCACTGAAGACCATGTCCCGGGTACGGCAATACATCTGAGGCAGCATTTTCACTATCAGGTCGCTTTTGCTTGGTGGACAGTACCCAGGATCAACGGTGGTCATTAAGGTCTTGAAAGTCGGCTCTTCAACTACAGATACAGGGTACAAGCCCTCACAGATGAAGTTGATGATGGCAGCAGTCAGATCATTGTGTCGTCTGTTTTCGTAGTCTAAGCTCTGCCTTAGGTTTGTGTCCTGGGATTGTTGCTGAACATGTAGACCTGAAGGCTCATTCTTTATCCTGGAGAATGCTGTTGCAAATGCCTCGCGCATCTGATCTGTGTTACTCTTCACAAACTCACTGAACTCTACAGGGTGGTTCTTTTCAAGGTGGTACGACAGATTAGAGGTGTTTCCAGAGTAAGCAATCTGACTCATGCAAACACGACAGTATATCCGTTTCCAGTGCAATATGCAGCCATCTGCATCTGTGTCAAAGCCAAAGTATTTCCAGACTTTGCTTTTTGCCCGTGGGTGTGCGACCAGATTGAGGCCGGAGCATGAAGGTCCTGAACCTTTACCCTCCATTGGTTCCTTCAGTTAGAAATCCACTTGGATGCCTTCATTTACTGAGTACCTAACAAGAATAGTGAAATATACATTTGAAGATTAAAACATTAACTACTTGTGAAGCTAAACTTATAGGATCATGATCTTTCAGCTATGTTTACATGAGCACAAGATTGAAACCATGTTGAGGCAGGGAATTATATTACTTTTACATATGCTGCTGATTTGATCTCAAAAACCCCTGTTTAAATGTAAATGGGCATTTAAATGAGATTTCCCATACCCCCTTCCACATTTTCAATTGTCAATTATTTTTTATATGAGATTTTGGAAGAAGGAAAATATTGCTGCTCTAGCCTCTACAAGTTGAAAGGGTACAGGTCTCTCAAACCTCTGACCAAACCCAACATCACAAGCTAGGTGTCGTCAAGTGTGGTCTGTCAAACCACATTTGGCTGAAATGTTACATGGTATTATGTACACAACGAATAATCAATATAGTCAACAAAGTCGATGATCAAAATAGTTGCCAACAAATGTAATTATCGATTAGTTGGCAACATCATTGGGTGTGTATTTCATGCAGGTTCTGACATGTAGGCATTGCTTAATGGAGTGAAGTGAAGTGAACAATATGGCAACACCTTCAACCAACTGTTACCACTAAACACTCTTAACTTGGCCAAAAAAGTTTTTAACTGCAACATATGCAACGCTGACCCTGCCTGGCATGGGAGCACATCAGTTAGGCTGGAGCATCTGAAGAGGAGGCACGTTGGCCCTCTGGATGATGACGACTCATATCGGTAAGCTAAGTACCTAGCTAATGTTAATGTTAGTGGTGTAACAGACCGTAGCTGATCCTTGCCAATACCCCACAACGGTTCAGCCAACACGTTGTGAACCGCAGATTAATTCCAAAGTTTAACCATCAGTGTGAAATACAGTTTTACCACGTTAGGCTGACATTAGCATAGGGCGTTGATGTTAGTCTAGCTATGGCTTGATTAGCCCTGAACTGGTTTTAACATCGATGAAACAACAGAAGGACCGGTGAACAACCCCTGAACCTTGTCAGCTAAATTGCTACGGGTAGCCCAGTCTTTCTCTTGTTTTAATGTACGTTAAAACCAACTTGAGGCTAATCAAGTCATACGTGTTTAGCCAGAATAGGTGGTTTGTTTAGCTAGCTAGCTCTATGCTTACGTCTAATGATATATAGCTTTCAAATATGCTAACTCTGTGACTATTGGAGTTTAAGAGTAATGTTAATGTGACTCTTTTGCCTGACACTGATATTTTTTATCTTTATTGTTAGAAAGCACATGCCTAAAACAACCCCAAGCTACATTTAAAAGCTGAAAGCTAAATGAGTGTAACTGCATAATGTAGCTATTCATAATCCAAATAGTTGATTATTTGTTTCAATAATCTATAGATGAATTGACTCAAAATAGTCGTTAGTTGCAGCACTAGTTCACGTGATCTCATGGGGAAGCAGATGTAAACAAAATAGAGTTTAGCGTGGCACAACAACTTGCTGTTGTAACGAGTTGCATTGAGAAAAAACAAAAGCAGAATGTTAAACAAGTCTGAATGAGTGGTGAGCAAAGTCAACACTCATCTTGTGTTCCTAAGCGCGAACTGGAGGTAAGATTTTAAATTTCTGTCAACAGCAGTATGCTTGCTAACATTAGCCCTTAGGGCTATAATGTTTACTATCGCCTGGCAACACCGTCAGCTGCTCCAGGATGCCTCTCCCATTGGTTGTTGTGGGTCAGCTCAGAAAGTACTGATGTAATCATCCAGATTTAAAATCATAAACATTAAACATGTTTGATATTATCGGGGTGGCCCAATGAGTCTTTGAGCTATACAGGAGGCTTATTTCCAGATCATCTGTGGCCACCAGCATGTTTTCAACGGGCACTGCACTTGTTCAGTCCAATGAGAATTGCTTGCTATGCGCAAATATAAAGCCTCCATTGAAAAAAAAAATTCATAACAGTTACAACAAGCTGCTGAACATATGCAATGGAGGCAGGATATTTTACAGTAAAACAATTGCCTTTATCGTCCAAAAGGACATTACAGCCCTGAAACAGTAAACTTCACTGGGAATTAATTACACCTGGCATTTTTTCAGCATTATATTCTATAAAAACCGTTGATATCTTTGACAGGCAGAAAAATACATCTGCATCATAAAGGTCACAGGCTTCTAGATTGTGTTTAAGTTCTGTGAAATCACACGTGTAAGACCACCTTTAAATCGCAGCTCATCTGAATAAGAGAACAGCTACCTACTTTTGCTCTCAGGGTTTTAGAAAGTAGAGGAGGAATATGACAGGCATCTTTCAGAGTTACAGTGACTAATCGATGAATCTATTAGTTGTCAACTATTTCAATGACAGCCATCTATTTTGCGAATCGATTAATTGGTTTGAGTCAGTTTTGAAGAGAAAACGTCAAAATCCTCTGGTTCTAGCTTCTTGGATGTGATTTTTTCTGGTTTCTTCCCTCCTCTATGACAGTGCAACAAAAAACTTTGGGTTGTGGACAAAACAAGACATTTGAGGTTGTCATCTTAGTTTAGTTTTTAGTTTTATTTATTTTGCACAATTTAAAAAAAATACACAAAGAATGACAAAGAATACAAATAACATACAGTGCAGGGAGAGGCAGAAAACCCAGTGGATTATTCGAAGCCTCCACCTAAATAATGTTAAAATTTCACAATGTTATAAGACTTGAGCTTTGGGAATTTCTGATCAATGTTTTTCCCCACTTTAAACTCCTGAGTGTGTTGTAATTTGACCATAACATTGATGTCCTAAAAAAGGACAGGAAACTGGAATTTTTCAGTCAGGCCTGGTCTTTTTGTCAGGGTGTGGGAAACTCCATATGAATAACATGAAATTAGGAAATTCCGGACCTATCTGCTCGACTCTGCTTTACCAATTTACCGCATTTTTTGTGAGATTATAAGTATAAACCACTGGCGAGACTGGAGACACAATCCCTTCTTTGTATTAAGTGTAGTGTAGTTCTTACTCACTCCAAGGTCACATGCTTTAACAGAAATTGTTATTTTGTTTTATGGTTTTAGATTATGAATGAGCACTCAAAATACTATCACTCCAGTTTGTGAAGTAAGAGCAGAGCAAAGAGGTAATTGTTTATGATAAAGCAGCTAATGTATAGATTCATCCTTTTTAGGTTATTTTTTAATCTTATCTATCGATCACTCAATCGTTCTATAGATAGAAAAAAACAGTCACTTGATAGAATGATAGTGAGACACATTCTTATTGCGCATTTACAGTCTTGCAAAGAAATCATTAATAATCATACATATTTTAGATCATATGAAAAGGTCAAATAATTTCACACCTGGTTAATAAGCAGATAAAATGTCTTGTTGTTCAACCATTACTATGCATCAAATTTCAGTCTGATGACATTGACAAGATACAATCTGATATCACCCTACAAATGTTCGTTAATCAAGGACTAATGCTAAGAAAAATGTCATTAAAAATGAACAAATTAGTTACTAACTATTTTGTTTGTCACCTATAACGAATTTGGTCTCATGTCATCTTTCTCAACGCTTAGTTTGTGTGTCATACATTTGCAATTTCGTGTGAATATGTGAATATATCCTCATTAGAGCCTGAAGGATACTGATATTAGGGAGCGGAAAATATATAACCCAATGTATACACGCATTTTTTGCAATGACCTCCTCCAATTATTAATATTACAAAGATATGTAGGAGAGGCTGGATCTTTTACAGTTTAACAATAAACTATTGTTTAAAATGACATCAGGTCACTGATACAATAAACTCCCCTGGGAATTGAATAATTATAAATGAAAGCACCTTTGTTCTGCATTGTAATCTCTCAACCAAAAATGTGCATACGTGCACATGCTGGACTACATATATGTCGGTCTGATACAGGCCTACCTGTGATGAGCCAATATCAGCATTTTTTACCCCCCCATTATCTGTATCTGCTTCGGCCCCCAAACTTGAGTCTGTCCCGGGCTCAGTGGATATTATGTGCCAAGCCTTTTCCCTGTAATCTACATAGTTTAAAACCAGGATTACACAAGTGAGGCCAAAGGGTAAGAGGTCTTCGAGTTGTAGAGGATCACACTTTGGGTTTTAGAATCACATGATGTCAAGTGGGGACATTAAGTAGCATAAAGGTCAATACTAGTTCTGCTGAAATTCAAAACTGTAAGGGTAAAGTTAAGCTTCAGCTAGTTTGAATAAAACATTTTTGTTTTCAAAAAAACAGTATTATTTAGCTACATCTTCTAGTCATGAAGCCACATCTTTCAGACCGGGTTCACCAGGTCACCTGTCCTTATTTTGATGGAGGCTTATGCTAAGCTATGTACTCCTCACACTGTGAACTGTACGTACTGGACATATAACATGTATGCGGAACTGACTGGAAGACACCGTTATTAAAAGCTTGTAACTCAGGTTTCATCACCGATATCCTTTGTCAATAAATATCATCATAATTTTGAAAAATGCTCAAATTATATAAGGAGTTCGGCATGCAAAGAGAACCTACTGCGAACAGGGGCTAACGCTACCATTAACGGGGACAGGTTATCAGATTGTGACAGGCATGCAATAAATACAGTGCAAAACAGAACAGACCTGGCAGTGTGAACGACCGGTTGAACGTCTGATAGATAAGAACTTTGATTCCGCATAAGTAGAGCCTGGCGAGAGGCAGCAACACAGACAGCAGCCACATCCCTGAGTCCGTCTTCCGACCGACAGCTTCCGAGTCCAACGGTGCTTCACGGAAATCCGTCCGGCTCGGAGTCTGCATGGTATTAGTAGTGTCCGTGGTTCCGCCCCCAAGAAAATTGCGTCACAAGATGCCTGAAAGTGTTACAGATTAACTGTTAAAACAAGAAATATCATTTTCAGGCTTTTCTTTTGACCCTACTGCCACTTCATGAAGGTAGTTCCTAAATTCAACTATTAAACCCTGTTAATTTGCACAATGCATATAGATTACATATTGTAAAACATTTTGCTCTATATAGTACCATGTCATACTGAAATAAATAGGTAGGCTGCATAAAGCTTTCTAATAGAGAGTCACCATGAGTTATTAGTCAAAAATTGCAAAACGGATTTCCAAACAACAAAAGAAAGAAAGAAAGAAAGAAAGAAAGCTGTCTGGTGCGACTCAGATAATCCATTTTCTTTTGAAACATTGATTTAACAAGCATAATACAGCCAATGTGCCAATACAGGTGGCTGTATCCACTTTAAAGTTTGTTTGTAATCAGCCAATATAGTGATGTGGTAATGGGTCCTAAAACCCAGAAATCAGTTAGCATTTTTGGACTCTGTTCCCTCATCTCAAAGTCTATGAGTTTTTTTGAATGGGTTTTCAGTTAAATGTCCAAAATAACATTTGATTAGATTAATCAGAGTTTATTAAAGCTCTTCTGTGTGTTAAAAATGGCAGTTGCTAACAAGTGTCTAAATAAGACTATAGGGACATTAAGCGGCATCACAGCGAACACGGAGACTCAACTCACTAGTCCATCTTTACAGGCCGACTTGAGTTACAAACTACTACTAACTCTAAGCTTACAACTTGTACGCTGATCAGTTTATAGAAAATCTGTATAGTAATTGTGTAGTAAGACGCTTAGTGTTGGGGATGTTTAAGTCATGTGACCGTGATGTAGTCTGTTTATAGACTGACACTAGCTTTTTACTGCTAGAGAATTAATTTATGCTTCTACTTTTATAATTATAGAATATAACCCCTAACCCTGACTATAACTTTTACTTTTACAGGCTTCACAGCTGAGGACAGGAAAGCGGTGCAGAGGGTCATTAACACTGCCCAAAAGATCATCGGCTGCCCTCTGCCCAGCCTGGAAAACATCTCCACCTCCTGCTGCCTCAGGAGAACCAATGCCATCACAGGAGACCACACCCTGCCTACCCCCTGTTTGATCTGTTGCCCTCCGGGAGACGCTACAGGTCAACTAAATCCCACACCAGCAAGCTGACGAACAGCTTTTTTCCCTGGGCCATACAAACTACCAACACCCACAGACACACACCTAACCCTATTTTCCAGAGTTTCATTGAAATCCTACCAAATTCTGAATACATTTTATCTCATAAACATTTTTTCAGACTCTGGAATAATCAGTCAGAAAATACTCCGAAAAATCAGCCTTTCAATAGCCCTTTTGTGTAAGTTTATAAAAACGTGAACTTTCCTCTGGTTACCAAATTCCCTCACATTCCTGGAAAACACATATGGACATCTGTACAAACCACCACAGAGATGGACAGATTACAGAATGAGATCACTTGGATATTTGCAGCTTGCAGACATGGAAAGTGCAGAATGATGTGTACTGAACTTTATTCCACTTTGACATAATAGGCTCCTGTTTCAGCGTTATCGATTATCATTTGTCTCACCATGCTGTAACACAGATGCACAGTCACGCATGTGGGGAGGGGGTTCATTTTCTTCTTTCAGGGTAAATTTCACATTTGGACCATGTAAACCAATGATAAGCTTGATATTTTGTTCATTTCAGTGAGATTTGGGATCAATTATGTGAAACCATGTCTTCATATCATCTGCAGCTGCATGAAGGAAAGCATTCACATGTCTGACACCCACACAGTATAGTAGGATCATTTTATATATACATTTTTACCTTGTAGTTTAGTCATGTGGTCCACCTGTCAAATACTTTAGATATCCCAGCAACTTGAATCTTGTGTCTATTTATCTTGTTGTATATATTTTGCTATTGCTGTATATATCTTACTATTTATTATCTATTTTTTATACTTATGGCAATAGACACTTCCTCCAGCTCCTCAAAGAGGAAGCGTACGTCACCCGGATTGGCGTTACCGGGGCCCCACCCTGGAGTCAGGCCTGGGGTTGGGGCTCGTTGGGGCTGAGGCTATGGAGGAGGACTACCGGTCGGCCTCGAAGAAATTCTGGCCAACACTGTTTACGGTGGAGGTGGGGAGCTGTTGACCTCGACTGGGGATATCGTCGGGCGGTGGAAGGAATACTCCAAGGATCTCCTCAATCCCACTGACACGCCTTCCATAGAGGAAGCAGAGGCTCATTATGGTTCATTATGGGGATTCAGAGGTTGATCCATTCATCACCCAAGCCGAAGTCAATGAGGTAGTTCGCCAGCTCCTCAGTGGCAAAGCACCGGGGGTGGATGAGATCCGCCCTGAGTGCCTCAAGTCTCTGGATGTTGTGGGGCTGTCTTGGCTGACACGCCTCTGCAACA